>JANHGL010016095.1:0-74338 GCA_024611195.1 Ceyx melanurus | reverse complement strand
TTTCCCTGGGAGAGGGGAGCTCGGAGCCTCGGCACGTTTCCGCCGGGCGCTTACGCAGTCGCTGCCGGCCGTTTCCGCAAGCCGAGCGCGGCGGGTGGCCCAGCGCCTCCAGCAGAGCCCAGCCCGCCTTCGCGGGGCTCCGACCGCATCGGCGCCGCACGACAGGAAGCCTCCGCCGTGCCCACCTTCGTCCGCCGCGTGGAAATGCTTGGAGTTGGTTTAGAACGTGCAGTCGAGATGCACCTTCTTCCCTAAGACTCTCTCCCTCTCTCTAGGGAGAGCTTCTCCGACTAGGAGTTCAGTTCATGTCACCTATTGATGGCTTTACCAGATCTCACACTGGAGCCCAAGTAGTTGCAGGGAGAGCAAGGAGAATTATCAGCTTTTGAAGGTAAATAAAGGTGGATACCAGACAGGGTGAGCATAACCTTGGGCACGTCATATCAAGCCATTTTCAGGTGGATCCTTTGGATATGCCAACAGGGCACATACATTCCTTCAGTGTTAACTATAAGCTTTCTCTTTCACAGACTGATAACACTGACTACAAAGCTTTCCCTTTCATATAACACCTTCCATTGTATAAAGTGCATTAAATGCTAAGTATTAAGATCAAAATTTAGAAGTAGTAGTTGACAAAACACTTGACATTCCCATTATCTAAATAACTTCTGAAGGGTCTGAAGTTACAAAGCTGTTACAGAACTCTCCTGGTTCAGAAGAGAAACAGAAAGCTGGAGGAGCAAAATTCTAGCATGGTCAAAAGAATCACTGAAGGGGTTTGCTAGCAGTGGCATATAAATAGAAAAAAAGCTCTTGAGGTGAGCAGTTACATAACTTTTGCTGGGTTGACCTAAGGACTAAATTAAGAATTCCAGAAATACAAGAGAATTCCCAATCAGAATGATCTACACTTAAATATTGTGCCTGGGAGTCTATATGTACAGAGATAATGAGAAATATCATCTTAAGGCTCCCTGCTGTAGCTTGCTAGCAGGGAACTAAGGCTATGCTTCACAGAATGGCAGGTTTTATGTTTTATATGTCTTGCCAACCTGTTGCTTCCCTATTTATGATATAATTTAAGAAAAGAGTTTGCCACTATATCAAATATTAGACTTGTTGAGTACCTTATGTGCTTAATTATATATTGTTGTAAAATACCAATTTAATTCAGGGTTTCTAAATGGCTCAGCTGAGCTTATACAGAAGCAAACATAAACTAGGTTCTTATTCAGCATTAATTTGCAAGACAAGCCTTTAAGCAAGCTATTTGAATGTTTTAGTTTTATAGCCATTTTTTCTTCACATATTAATTCCTTTATGCCAATCAGAAAAGCTGCTCTTAACAGTTATAGTAGAATTTCTGTATTAACTTTTTTTAGTCAGCCTTATAGGTTTTCATCTAATTTCCTTTTCTCTCAGTCACAATCAAAACCAACTTCAAAAAAAAGAACACACCTGATTTTTTTGGTCACCCTAGCAGTTTTTAAAAGACAACACAAATATCTCTATTCCTTTAACCTCTATAGTAGAGCAAATACTTGTAGAGAAAAAAGGCAGCCTTCAGCCTTATATTAGAATTAGCCAGACAATTGTAGTACTTCCTTAATACACTATTGTAACAGTGTGAAGGGCTCTCAGCTGTAGCTAGTGTGAATGGCAACGTCATAAGTTGACAGCACAAGCTTAGAATGATAAATCACATGAATGACTGAAAACAAGATCATGTGACTAGTTATTCTATTGCTTAAAAGGACATTGAATCTCATGAACACTTTATGTCTGGATGCATCCTCTTAGGATTTAGAAAAAAACCCAGGTTGCTTAAATGTATAGAATGAAATGCCATGTTTTATCTCAGGCTTCATGTTTTTAAACATGTCAGTGTCTCATCAGTTCCAGAGATTGCTTTTGCACAGTATTATATTTTCTTTCCATCAAAACTTGTGTCACTTTGTATCACCACCTGGAAATCCTACTACTGTTTCACATTTTCGTAGCTTTAGCAGGTTTTATACATTTTATGAGGCTTTTGTTTTCTCAGCCCTACTACTTCACAATGTAATTATATTGCCTTGATCTAGTATAATACAGAGATGATGTTTCTACAATGTTTGCTCTGGTAAAAGTGGAAGAATACTTTGTCCCTCCCCTCCTTCAATTTCCATAAATATTTTTCTTCAGATGTTCCATGCTCAACAGAGTTAGAACACATGTATTTTTTATGTTCTTGACTCCCACAGAACTATAGCAATTTATTCTGCTTTAGGATTTACCATGTGTGTCCCTTGTAACACGTTGTAGTCTGTAGAGGGAGAAGTCCTATGTACTCAAAACAACAGCACTCATCTTTTAGCCTTCTGTGAGTATAGGATACAATTTTCCAAGAAAAAAAAATCAACAAAACAACAACAGAGGAAATCAGTTGCTGCACTTGCCTGGTTTCCTGTACTTTGATTATGCATGGAAGTTGCTGCAGGGGTATTGAGGTCAGAGCTGGAATGAAGTTCACATGCAACTGAATCAGCTGCTGAGATTCCACTGTTGCCACAGTGACTGCTTTGATCCTTCTCAGTAGTCACTCTGTGTGACTTGGGAAAGCAAAGAGCAGCTGTCTGCACAGATTGCTGCTATTAGAGCAACTCTTCATATGTCTTTGTAGACACGCTCTTAAAAGCCTGGTAGGAGTCTGTGAAGCAGGTGAAGACTTGTCATGCCATGCAAAGCAAGCCCTTGATGAGGTGTTTTGGCTGCTTGGTGCATTGCCTCTGCAACCTGCAGCATGAGTAGGGAACAAAACACTTTCTCTAGATGACTTTTCATGCCATTAACAAACAAGTCTGCAAGGTGAGGGTAAGCTCAAGTCATTGTACCTCTGAATTCTACCTCAAGTTCATAGGTTCCCATGCAGGTCAAATTGAGGAGCTCTGTGTGTTTCATTGTGTCAGTGTGTGGGTTGATCTGGAATGCAAAGAGCAGCCATGCTGTACACCTGCAGATGTGAAACCAGGCAGATGCAAAGTAAGTACATGGAAGCAGATGGTTTCTCTCATGGTCTTGCAGGGGCAGACGTAAACCAGGGTATGGTTATAAACCATAAATTAGGACAAAATTTAATTCTTTTGACTCTGTGTGTGGGAACAATTACATCCAAGGGTATGGATCAGAAAGAGAAGCTGGAATTCTGAATATAAACATTTCATAATGTGATAAATAACTACAAATAAAAATTTTATTGCTAATTAAATATGCATGTGTTATCTTCTTTGTATGATGCAAATCTCTTGGCAGCTATAAAGTTTTACTCTTGGGATATGTCCAGAAGTGTACGTGTCAGCTGGATACTACTGATGTAAATTGAGAATACCTACAGTTAGGATATCAAAATGCTGATTTCTAAAGCTGCTTTCATTGCTGTTTCTTCAAACACCTACATCTGGAGTTTGATTGTCTGCTTGTCACAGTGACAGCCACAAGTATCCTGTTAACTGATAAAACCATAATGATAGTACTAAAATGTAGTCTGTAATGAAATAGTGAGTAAGGAGAACTTTTTAAGTCTGATCTTACTGAAAAAATACTTTAAAAAATAATCCTGTTTTCATTAAGAGATTTTAAAAGTATATATATATATATTTTAGGGGATTGCTGGCAGGAACCGATTTTTGTTTTGGGGAAGGTTTGCTGCATTGTCTTTTGAGAGAAGTTTGTATCTTGATAGGATGAGGCCAGTTTGTGAATCTGTGTGCTAGGACCTGGGATATTTGTGAATCGAGATTTAAAGTGTAGTTGCAAGAAGAAAGGTAATAGAGGGCCTCCTCCAGGCACTTTTTTGAGGAAGTATCCCTTTAAGACCAGACCTGGAGGTTTTGATGACCAGGTGGAGCACAGCAATGAAGATCACCTGACACTCTTTGGGCTATATAAAACAGCAGTGAAGAGGTGCTCTGGTTTGTTGTGGAGTGATGAAGAGGGGAGTTATTTTCACTTGAAGAAAAAAACCCAACCAAACAACTAAAAGTAAGTAATTGTATTAAAATACAAATACAATGTAAGTTTTTATACTTTTTTTAAAATTTTTGAGTAAGTTTTCAATGGCTTTAAGTAATCTGAAAGGGTATTTTGTGTTGTGCTAGTAATATGCTGGAAGTGAACGTGGTAGGTAAAGTCTTACAGAAAAGTATATTGTTTTTATATTAAATTTTTTAATTTGTTTTTATTTATAGGAACTGAATTGATTTTTGAGCCAGGAGCTTTAAGTGAATGCAGTATTCTCTTTGAAGTTTTATGTTGCTGAATACTTTTTATTAGGAAGTTAATCATATAGTAAATAAAACTTACTTTTTGTTTATTGTCCCTGGGCTGGCTTTAAATGTAGCTGGAGTTAAGAGCTGCTTTTTGACTTCGGGAAAGCTTCTGGGGTGTTCTCACATGGGAATGAAGTAGCTCTTAGGAGGAAGAGGAGAAAGATGAAGGGTAATATACAAGGCATTTGAAGTTGATGTGCACTTTTTAGTTTTTAATACAAGTTTGTGGAGGGATTTGGTTCCTATCTGTGAGATGGTAATAGGCTCCTTGCTAGGACTGAATTGTGTGCTTTTAAATTGCTTCTTTTTGCTTTTTTTTCTCTGGTAGCAGAACATACAAAGAGATAGTTTTAAGGGCTATATAGCAAAACTGTTTACTAGAAGGGATGTTTGAGTAGTTACAACCATGGGTTTTTCCTTGTAAAGATGGCTAGAGGATTATAGTGGTAATTGCTACTCTTTCCGGAAGGCTTCTGATGCTTTTACTCATGTGTAAGTTTCTCCATACAGTGACAAAGTCAGATTATCTTAAAGATTCAAAGCTACTGATAAGTTTGGAAAGAGATAGGAAGAAAAGGCAACATCAATGTGGAGCTTTATTTCCTTCTGAATACTAGGTAAGGGCAGTTCAGACTAACTATTCTTCAGATAGTTTGAATGCACAAAAGAAAATAAGCTACATAATTTGTCATCTTCTGTATTCTGGGACTGTAGTAAGGAAGAAATCCTGCAGGAACGATGAAGTGATAGTCAATAACAGTTAATAAATAGGGTTACTAGTCGTAATTAATTGAGCTGTAGAACTTACCCTTGTAGCTCTCAGAAACTTCTTTGGTTTCTAGTTCCAGGACTGTTTTGCAGTTCAAAAGAAATGGTAAAATATAACTGTAAAATGGGGTATTATTGTGGCCCCTTCAACTTGTCAAAAAATATAACTCTTGAGTATTGGTGTGATGGACATACTGGGTGCTCTTGGGGACTTCAGAAATTTCAGCTGGGAATACTGTTTTATGTAATGTGGCCACCCATATGGTGGTTTCAATTGTGAGCAGTGTATGAAGCACACTCTCAAAAGCTGAAGCTTTAATGTACTCCTTTAGTGTAAAATACTATTAGTTTCTCGACTTTATGAAGTGTACTTCCACAGAACAGGCAGGGAACTGTCTATTTATTGTGCTTTACTCTTAAATCTCTTTTTAGTTTTTATATAGTACTAAGCCAGTGGAAAAAATCCTGGAAAATTACTTTTCCTATAGTGCAGCATGAACATATTGCCTCATGAGAGCCCTGTCTTCACACAGCTGGGGTTAGATATCTTAGCGTTGTGTTAGGCATTCATTCATGGGATGTAGAGTCCTGGAACAGAGCATGAGTGAGCGGTAGGAATGGGTGCCGTGCGAGACTGAACTGGGTGTTAACTGGGTGCAGAAAGCGTCTGCTGCCCTCTCGTGGTCTTTGTGGAGATACGTTTGTGACTGAACCTTTTCTTCAACATTACCAGCAGCTTTGAAGATGTGTTTATTCTGCTGGGTGAGAGCTAATGTTGCAGGATCTGGAATATATTTTTATGATAGAATTACTAGATTTATGGCAGGAGAAAGTCGATGTCACTTGACTCTTGCAAAGCTTTTCACACTGTTCTGCAGTATTTGTTTGTCCAAGTGAGGGCTTCATGCTCTGAATGCTAAGTAACCAGACGACTGGAAAACTGGATGTTGGCGCATGGGGAATACTTAATCTATACAGATTCTGATAAGAGAGAATAACACAGGCATCTGTATAGAGAACAGTTCTGTTTAACATTTTAGAGGAGTTTGCCAGTGACCAAAAAATGGAAGAGGACCAGTTGACATGCTCAGTGGAAAGACTGCCATTCAAGGACCTAAAGGATGGTGGGCTCGCAGGGGCTTGCTTTCCTAAAGCTTGTTTTCTAATACCAGATACCTAGAATGTCTTCAGAAATCTCTTGTGCTATCTTGAACCTGTTCAGAAATTAGTCGTGTAAATTAAATAATGTAATGTGCCAAGGCAAGTAGTTAATGCTGTTAGACAAGAAATAGGAGTTATCACTGGGTACTTTATAAACCTTGTAATAAAGCTGCAAAAGCAGTGTTGGAATCTCTTGTTAGTGTTGGATTGATTATGTGAACCTCAAATTTGCACTGAGGTAATAGCCAAGTAATCATGAAACTGGAAATGAGGATGTGTTCTTCAACTCCAGATTTAAGTTAGACTAGAACACATCTGGTGGTACACGTTATTAAATAATGCTATGCTTTTGGTGTCAGTCATGCGTTGCATTTAAGTGAGCTGTCTTGTTAACTTCTAATTTTATATGTGTAAAAAGCAAGATTTGCAGTTCAAGACCTTTGTAAAAATCATATTTTAGTACTACATGAACTTCATTGGTACCATGTAGCTTATGCAAAATGCTGTCTTGTGCAAATATCTGACCTGCTCATCTGCAGTGCTGAGGCTGTCCAGGAGGGAGCTGGAGGCAGAGCAGAGGTGTGGCTGCCTGCCAGTAGGGTTAGCAAGTCCCAGGAGAGAGGTTTTGCTTCGTTGGGATTTTGCAGCAATTTGGACCCATGTACCTAAATTCAGTTGAAATATTCTTGGCCTAAACAACTGAAGTTCCTTTGGACCTTCACTTGCTGGGCTGAAGTCAGATACTTAACATCTGCTTAGAAGTGGTTAGTTAATGATGTAAGATGAACTTCTAAAGACTTGCTCTGGCTTGAATTGTGTTATGCTTCATTTCTGTCAAACTTCTTTACCAGACACAAAGGACAAGGCTATTCAGAAATAGAACTTTGAGCCCTTTTTAAATGTTACTTGGGGAAAACCTCTATGAAACAGGAATGGCAGCTTAGCCTACTGGTGATTGTCTTTGTTCAAAGGTGGTCTATTACTGCATACAATAAACTTGATGTATTCCAGGGAAATGAGACAATTGAGTCTTTTAGCAGAATATAACTGGCAAACAACACAGTGCCACTTTTCAGAAAGTTAATTCTAGCATGTACTTTCTAGGCAACAGAATCAATTGTATAGTGTTGCTTCTGGTTCTGTGTCACTTGTGTAGTTTTCTATTGGTACCATAAAACTTAAGCAATTGTTCAGATATTTGTCACTAATTATATATTTTGTAATGCTGTGGAATATAAATATTGGAACTGAACTGCTGACTTAGTGCTACCTTTGAACTGTAGTTCACAAAAAATGAAATCTGAAGTGTTTTTTCTATCCAATTAGCTCTGTGTTGCTTGTACAGACCTTTATTATCTTACAATTGTTCCCTGTACACATCTAGGTGTTAGGATTGCATTTTGACTATACTGGGTCTGATTGTTTAACTCTTTCACTGCTTTTACTCTGTACTGAAAACTTGATTCCTTCTTTTTCTAGCTTCTAACAGTTTTTCTCCAGTCCTTATCAATCTAGTGACTTAATGCTTAGCTTACAGGAAGGTTTATTGAGTGCACATGTGATTGTATCCTGTTTTCTTTCAGTAACAGGAAGAGAATAATATATTGTGATATATAATAACTCAAACTGGTTTTTTTGAAGTTATGAATAAATTAGCTTATTACATTCTTTCACTAAGTGGAATTTAAGTGGTATTTCTTGAGTTTATCAGTTTCACAGCAGATGTAGGAGGTGTGTGTGTATACATGTGTTAAGAAATCTATCAAATGCCACACTTAGGAAAAAGCAGTTTGTAGTGAAAATGCTGTCCATCTCACACTAAATGATAAAACTTCTGCAGAAGAGATGTGACTACTCACAAGAGGGCACTGCAGCTTAACTTTTGGATGTTACTGTGAGCCATGAGATCTAGTAACAGGCAAATAATATTACTTTCCAACATAATTAATTATAATGGTAAGAGCTTGGTTTTAAAGATTGCTAGCTTTTTTTTTTAAACAGAAATTACATTCTTGAAATGAATGCATAAATTTAAGAGCTTTGAAATGGAATGTCCTTTTGTCAGCTTCAGGGTCAAAATATTGAAGCTGGTGACAACTGAGTAAGGCAAGCTATGTAAATCTGATCTCTTTAAAAAAAAACCAAACTGACAGTAATGAACTAATTTATTTACTTATCAAAGCCTTAAGTGTCATTAAACAGCTCAGTAGGCAAGTAATCATAAGAGTGTTCACTTAGTAAAGATTAATTACAGCCTCCAGCATATCAAGTTTATTATGTCCAATAAGTATGGCAAACAGCTGGAGGAACATGTTTTTCTCTTCACTTGATAGCATTCTCTTGCCTCCAGGTCTGACTCCTGAAAGAATAATTAATTGTTGTGGGTGAATTGTTGCTAATTCTGCAAACTGGTTTTTTTTGGTGTTTATTTAGTTATGTGTTTTAAGTAAAACAAAAGGAAGATATTTGGTCTGCTAGCTAAGTTGACATAACCTAACTTCAAAAAATAATGTCTGAACTCTTAAGCAGAGTTTTTGCATGGGCTGCCTTTAATCCACATGTTGATTGCTTTGAACTTTGGGTCTAGAATGTTTTTTTCTCTTTGGAAGTATGAGAGAATGGCAACCCACAAATAGCTGCACTTTAGGGTTTACCTGCTGAAGAAATGCCCTACACCAAGCTGGTTTTACTTTTTTTTTGTCTTAATAGCTGTCTCACTTCAGAAATTACTTGCCACTGAATGACATACTCATGATCTGAGTTGCAAAAAACACCATGTATCACTGAACAGATAAGGCAGATTTGGAATCAAATTATGTGAATAGTTAATGGGGTTGTAAAAATCTACTGAGGAAAAACTGTATTTCATAAAGAATTTTCTACTGCATGCTGTTGGAAAGCATATGATGCTATAGAAATATGATGCAGGGAGCTGTTGAAAACTAATAGAGAACATCAAAATATACAATGATAGAGTATTGAAGAATTGAGTTAGAAATGGTGCAAGGTGTTTCAGAGTAAGGAAAGCTTCTGATGGCAAAGTGAATTGAGGATTTCAAGAACAGAGTTTAGATGAACAATTCATTTACTTTCAGAGCACTGCAAGCACAACAATGTCAGGATTATTATTTTTTTTTGCTTAAACAATAACATTGGTAAGAATAGAGACAATTTTGAGTTTTGGAAATGAAGCAGACTAAGCTATCAAGATGGACTTGACAGAGCAGTTTTGAAGCAGAGGGAGAGCAATTTTACTTAAATAAGAATGTCTAGATAAATGAGATGAAGAACAGTAAGTCACTGGGTACCTAGTTGAGTCTCTTTTTAAAATGTTCTCTTACTTCTGTCCATGGCACATGTGACTTATTTGATGTGATCTAATGTGAGAGAATAAAAATCACAGCAGTGTAGTAATACCCTAGCAAATCCAGGCAATGACACTATGATCTAACTCAAAAGTATGAACCACCCTGAGTAGTTCAGTCCTTAACCTTACTTCTTGTGCAGACCTACCAAGTCATGATTAACAGTCAGTTATGTGAAGCCTGAAACTGTAATTCCAGCTAATGAGCATAGTGTGTAAACAAAGGCCTACTGCTCTAGAATTGGAGTTCTGCTTCAGCAGATTGTCCAGTGATACTGTGAAGTTTGGACTCTGTCCCTGTTGAGACCTAAGTGGACTGTTTCAATGTGGTGCTAGAAAGAACTTGAAACAACAAAATCATTCAGGAGTCCTTTGGTGGTTTAGGTTGGATTTTTTGGTATTTAACTCGCAGCAAGAATCTCAGAACCTTATTAACTAAAGCACTTATTCTTTTCATCATTTTCTCATAGAACTGGTATTTAAAGCTGAAGTGGTGAGAATGTGAGTGGTTTCTGTACCCAGTATTCTTGTGAATGATCATATTAGAAAGATATTATTGGAACAAAAAGAAAACTCCTCCCCTACGAGATAATCTCTCCCTAAAGAGGACCCAACTATAGGAACTATTTAATCAAGTACTGGAATATCTTACTTTGCATTAATCCAGGAGCCTCAGGAGGAAAAAAAAAAAAAAGAACCAAAACCATGTCAGTATGCTTTTCCTTACTTGAATTTGTCTTTAGGACTAAAACATCTCTTCAAAACTCTGCTGACAATATATTGCTGAGGTTTGTGGATTTCTCTTTCAAGCTATAAATGGCCCTGAAGGGCTCAGGAGCTGCTGTTTTTGATAAGCTTAGGGAGAAAATAGTCTCATTGTCTGAATTTGTTCACATGTTCAACTATTGCTATATTCATTTGATTAATTAAACTCCAGGTTGAAGGACTAATATATATGTAATGCCCCAGTATGTTCCACATGCTTCTCCCTGGCATTCTCTAGTCCTGTTTGCTTGTTTTGTGCGCTGCTTCTGATTGTCTCTACAGATTATCTTGTGTGAGCTTTTCTATGGAGGAATGATCACTCAAGGTGCATCTTGGTTACTGTATGGAACAGCTTCCTGTACAAGAGGGAGGTCTTAAAGGACTGAGGAGCCAATGCTTATTTGGGATACAGACAGCCTCATTTTGTAATCCTAAGGTGTGTGTTTTGCTATATTTGTGTGCCAATTCCTTCTTGGGAATGCCTACTTGTCCCACTGTGTGGTGTTTTGATACCCATCTCCCTAAAACTTCCCCTTTACCTGTCTCAGCAGCTACTCTTACCAGCTAACACAGTGTTCTCTATTTTCAGCTTTGTCTGTTTTTCTCTTTTGCCTTTTGTGTTCAGCTCTGGCTTCAGAGCTCCTCCCCACCTTGTTAAAATGATTCAAAATGAGTTGTGAACTACCTTCTGCTTGGCTCAAAGAGCAAATAGCCATGAATGGACTGTCTGCCAAAGTAAGGTTCCAGTGCTTTTTGGGAGGAGCGTTTTGACTATGGTGTGTTTTCTTTGCACGTGCAGCACAGTTTCTATAGCAATAGAAGGGTACTTGTAATATTATTTTTTTTTGTGGGGGAAAAGGTAGAGGTAGCTTAGTCTTCTGATAAAAGCTTAGAATCTCATGGTCCTGAACTGTATCATGTCATACTGTAGGCTTGCTATTTCTTGGACTTCCTCATCTGGCAGATTGCAGAAACCTGGTATTTCATGGTTCAGTGAGATGCATTTATTGCTGATATTAAAAGTGTGCACATAAAGCTTAGAGTGCCGTAAGTGTTCTAAAAGCTCAGGTCTTGACAATTTCACTGAACTGAGTTTAAGTACTGTAACATATTTACTTGTTTGACAGACTTTTTTTTTTTTCAGCCAGCCAAACACAGCTTGTGTTTCTGAGGAGAGAACAGATTGTCGTGGTTCCTTCTCCTTAGTGTACAGAAACACAGGCATATTTGACAGCAACAGAACAGCATGTTAGGATTGAGACACAAAGATAGGCATATATGGATGAGTTTGCTGCTGAGCTATTTACTAACTTAGACTTAGGTTAATAAATAGCAAGTAGGCATTCCTTGGAGAATATGAATCCTGGATATCTACTAATCAAAAATAATTGGGGAATAGTCTCCTTTCATATTGCTATTTTGAACTTAAGCAAGACTCGCTTAATAGATATTGCTATGAAATTCATGCCAAGGTTACTTACCTGAGTTTGGCAGACCAGTTCTCAAAGAACCATAATATAAGTACAGAATGTTAGCTGTCTGGTTCAACTACTCAAAATAAAACTGATAAATAGAGGCATGACCGTATGTACTTTACTGATGAAAGTTTTAGCACTTCCTTTTTTTTTTTTTAATTGGAAATGCAGACCACAGTAGTGGGGAATGAATTAATATAGTATTAATATACTATGTCCAAAATGTTAACATCTTGATTGTGTACTTGTCAAGTGATTGCAATTCATTTTTCTTGCTTGAAAGTGCTTGACGTGGTGAATCTGGATGCTGGTGATCAAATTTGTCCTAACCCTAGATAAATTAGGACCCCAAAAATCTGTTCTAGCTCTTTAGTCTTCATGATAAAATTGTACAGCTAGTTTCATGCAGAGTGCTTGCTGCTGGTTTCAGGGTGCTGCTGTAAAAGTATTTGGCAAGTAATAGTCTAGGTAGACAAATGAAAAAATGTCTTAGTTAACTTAAAGAAAGTGTCTTAGTTAATTTATCCAAATAGTGTTCTGCTGCATGGTGAAGTTCAGAATACTTCCTCATTTATCTGGTCATAATGAATTCCCTCTCTAAGGAGGAAATATGGGATGGAAAAGCTAGTATTGTTGCTATAGGAACCATAGTTTAATGCAGCTGAATATAAGGTAGCTGTTGCTGTTTTGTAGCCCATGGGTGCACTGGCTGCTACCCAGACACTTAATGCTCAGCCAGCAGTGGAGGGCTGTGTAGAGGGAGGCCAAACTGGGAGAAGGGGATATAAGTATATAATCAATAACATCTTAGCCTTTTTCAAATTATTGGATATAAAATGGTTCTGCATTTATTGTCCATTTCTTACATGCTGTCTGAATTGCACTGACTCAGGCTACTAATACAAGCAGGTTTTGAAATACTTGGCTGCAAAAGCTGTCAAATGTCTTTGCCCCCTAGTGCAAACAAAAGTGAACTAAAAGTGCAATGTGAAGTAGTTTTAAGTAGTAGGATAGTGTAATTATGTAGGAAACTCTTACTGACCTGAGTTTGCCATCTCTGAGCTTCTCTGTGTTTTATTAAAGATAACCGTGATGAATTCTGTCAAGTTGGAATCATAAGGTGCCGCTCTTGTGGTTACCAAAGACTGTCTAGTACTGCAATCAGTGTAGTGTTCAGCTACCATCTAGTGGGGATTTGAGGTAGTGTTCTGAAAATGCAGAGGAGTAAACACTGCAGAAGCATTAGTATTTATGCAGGTATTCTACTTTTGGGAACTGCTGAGAAGTTTGACTGTAGTCTGTACAAGATCATTCTGCCTCTTAATGCCCAGATAAATTAGAAGGAGAAAATATATTGGAGTAGATGAAGCATCACTCTTAGGGCTTGTTCTCATGGCTGGTAGTAATAAAATAATTTTGAGCTTGAGAAAAACAAGTTGTCGTGTGGTGCTAAAACTCTATAAAATCACCTGCTTAATGATGTATTTTAGTAAATACTCTGTTTCTGTTACTTCACAGCTGTGTTGAAGTGGAAGCTGGGTTTGTCAACAGTAAAGGCATGCTGGGAGGTGTACAGTAATATAGAGTATGATCCAGAAAATGTTTACAAGATTTTACAGATGTCCTATTTTGACAATGTAGATTTTTCCCTGTAGCCAATTATTATTTTCTAGTACTGAGCTTTGGGATGTTTAAAAGTTAAAATAAAGCAAATTTCCCTGAGACAATTGTGTATTTCTGTAAAAAAAAACAAACAAAAAAACAAACCAAAACAACAACAACAACAACACCCAAAAAACAAAAAACAAAACCCAAAACAACCCACTAAGGAAGAACCATTTTCTAGTCTGAAAACTTGCCTTCTGCTGGCCAGGGTACACCATAGCTCTTTATTAACTAGTGCCTGATTGGCAGGATCAGTGGCTTGTCAAAGAAACCAAATGTGCTTGCTCTTAACAATACAATAAGGAAGGCTATTTAGATAGGAGTTTCTTTCCTTGTTTTTCATTCCTACAAAGCAGGGAGCCTTCCATAAACACATAGCCCCCTCAAATAAAAAAAAAAATAAAAAAATTATTGTTTAACTGCTGAAGACAAAAATGGGCTGCAATACCAGTAAGAGCCCAACAGCTGTGGAATCTGTCCAAAAGCCTGGAGGACAGCCTGTGGAAAAACAACAAAAAAAAGCCTATCTTGGAACAGAAACGACTGCTGATGCTATCCAGAATTGAGCTATAAAGTACAGAGCATGTGACAGAACATGTTGAAATTGGGTATTGATGTGTTCCAAATACATACTGTAACTATGAAGTAAGCAAGCTGTTTATTGGCATTTTTGTGCTTGAAGGGATTGATCTTTGTGTTATTTACACTGGAGTTAAAGGCAAGTTTCATACTGGATCTTGAGAAAATCTGTGTTCACAGACACTGGAGTGAGATTGCCATGTAAGCTGATGAATTCCCTGGATGAATATTCAAGGAGAACAGTGTTGCACGACAAGCCTTGTCATCAACACAGCCTCCTGGAAAGTGGGCTGAAGCTTAAGTTGTCTCACAGAAATCAAAGCCCTAAATCTTGGGCATAATCTGATGGTTAAATCAAACCCAAAATAGACATGTACATATCTGTTAACTCTGACCCTAGAAATGTTTGTTGTAGTGACTTCTAAGTATAAATAGCAGCTATTTGTTGAGTAATAAAGTGTTATCTAAAACATTTCACAGTAATCTTATATTTAAAAACTGAAGTATGTATTAAGTTCTGTCTGTTCTCAACTGAGTTAACCCACTGATCCATCTTCACATTTACTATGTAACTTCAATGTACCTAATCATAATGAACTTGGATGAAAACTCATCATTACAATGAATGCTGATTTATCTGGATGCAAATACTTGTAACAATTTATCTACAGTTCTATGCTGAAAGACATAACACAAGTAAATTACTGTTGTAACAAGGCCTGTAACATTCGTTTTTTAGGTTGATGGAACTCTGGCTAAAATTGACCTGCTATATATTTGGTTCCTTCCACGACTAACATTTGCACTAGATATACATGCCAAGACACACACTGCTAGATGTAGATGTTTGTGGACTAGCATATATTTCAGTTGATGAAAGAAATCAAAGTTCTTAAGAATTACTCCCAGTCACTTAGAGAAAAAGCTTTAAGTATGTTTGAGAAGGTGATATGTCTTTAATGGAAGTATAAACCCCCATATAATGTGAGATTGTTACTCTAGGTAACTGATGTGTTTACAGAGCTGAATGATTGCTCTAACAGAATTGAACTGTGATTTTTTTTTTTTGATAGCTATATATAGTTAAAGAACAAGCAAATATATTTGGGACCTCTGTTTTTATAAATATGGCAGCTTTTAAATTTATTTTGGTAGCCTATTAACTTGAGCCTGGTGTCTGGTAGAGATGCCAGAATGAGGTAAAACTGTCTTAATTACTTTGAACTAATGTAGGGAGCCTGCAAATTAATTGATTTTCAAGAAGTATAGTGAACTGGAAAGGAACTTGAAGCTGTTTATGAATTCTGAACAAGTTCTAGCTGGGACTGTACTTTGACTCCCAAATAGCTTATACACAATATGCTTGGCTATACATTGAAATACCTGAGTGATGGTGGTATATTGTTTCAAACACAGGAGAGGTCAATGCTTGTTTATTAAGACACAGGTTAATATAGGTGGCAGAGAGGCTACTGAAGACTAGAGGTTTTTGTTTGTTTTTCAGTGGTTGGATTTTTATATATTTTTAAATTTAGAGGAATATCCACCTTTTGTTCTGTCCTTGAATGATGTATCAGTCTGGAGGTGAAAATTAATTTACTAGGTTGTCAACTAACAAGTAAAATCTGATAGATAAAATAATTCAAGCACTTGATGTGTCAATTATTTAGTTAGAAGTCTAATATTTCTGTCTTGTATTCATGAATCCAAATCTCATGCAATCAACTATCATACCTGTAGAGGACAAAATTAACCTTTGGGATAGAAAAGAAAATGCAAGATCTGTTTCTGCCTCTTTTGGGTATCTCACCAGTGTGGGGTTTCAAGTCCAGTAAGCAGTTTGAGTTCAGTGCATGACACTTTCTTCAGTAGACTTACTGAACCTACTGCAGTTTACTTTGAGACATGGATAAGTAGGGAAAAGATCAGGTTTATCAATATTGTGTTTTGTTTTTATTTTATTTGTTTTATTATACCCTTATGAGCCAGTGAAGAAAGGTCTTATGGTGGCTGTGATATTTAAGGAGATGCTCAACACGTAGCAGAATTAAGCCATAGTTAACAGATGTAGACTCCCTTTAGCTGAAGATAGGTGGTGATTTTTATGTCTGCCTTCTCTCCTGTTTTAAATGCTGGTAATATTAATTTGGGAGCATGACATGCAGCTGCTCTGTGTAAACCAAGTGTTTAACTGGAGCAAGCTGGTCATAATTACTGACAATGAATAGGCTCACAGGGAAAGCATGTCTGTACTTCTATGTGCTTTGCAACCTGAAGTTCATGGGAGCTGAATCCAGAAATTTAACATGAATTGCTCTGTCACTGAATACGTGAATTGGTGGGTGACTGGTGCCTTATTTTAGATGCATTTGGAACTACTAGCTTGATGTTAAAGAAGTGGTGCTGGTGTGACTTGTACAAATGACTGGTGTCATCCCAACTATTTCCAGGTTCTGTGCAACCTGGCTGGGAACTGGAAGTAGCTGCTTCTTGCTACATGTACTGTGTACATGGAGTGTACGTGGTCTTTCTTTCTCTTGAGAACTGTGTACTGTGTTTGCAGTGCTAACTTGGGACCTGAAGTATTTGTATTTACTAATGTAAAAAACACTTGATGTGCTTGACTTTCTCTGGAAACCCAGTGCAGAATTTCCTGGTGTATTCACAGCTCTCCTCCCTGATGGAAGGATAAAGTGGAAGTTTCAGTAAGAATTGTACTACTTGGAGTTTTTACTATGGGTTTAGTTCCTGATATTTTACAGCTGGCAGACCTAACATGACTCTTTAACATGGCACTTGATCCTCAAGTACCTATAGCTTAAGGCATTGACTGGATTAGCATTTCTTGAGACAGACTTGAAGTCATAGCTGTATGAGGAGGTGCTACTCTCCAGAGCTAGGGCTTTTGGGTCAAAGGTTTTTTTAACGATTAACTATAGATGCTGCTACAGAGGGAGATGAACATCAGGTTTGTTGTTGTGGGCTTTTTTGGTTGGGTGTTGTGTTTGTTGTTTTGTTTTGTTGGGTTGTGTTTTTTTGTTGTTATAGTTCTACTGGATCCACATATAGCATCTGTGTACTGAACCATGGGGCATCACAAATGCTGATGATGTGGAAAACAATGTGGTAGGCACACAATTACTTGGGTCTTAGAGTCTGGTGTGAAAGTATTCAACCTCTACACATCAGGGCTTTTTTTGGGGGTGGATTTTTTTTGTACTCTTCACTTACCCCTGTTCTGTTATCTTGCTTTTCTTTGAGCTGTTATGTCCTGACCTTCAGCTTGATGCTGCTGTTGTTAGCTCTATTTCAGAGAAAAACTAGTTGGTATGTTTTAATATTAGAATATTCTTTTGGTTTTTGTTAGTGTGGCTCCCACATACTCCCAAAAAACTCTCTAACTTGCTTTTGATAACCACTAACTTTTTTACAGAAACTACCTCTGTCTTTAATGCTGGAGGGTGTCTTTATCCATATAGATGATACATTAACAAAAAATTTACTTTTTAATGTAAAGAAGGTTGTGTAGATGATGTAAGACATCTGCATATTCTTCTCTCCCACTTGTACAACACTTAATGCGTACGAAAGTACTTGGTGAGATCTATTTCATTTTCAAGTACTAAACCACTGAGGCCAAGGAATTTAGCTACTAATTACCAAACATCTGCAGGTAGAAGCCACTAGAGGGCAATGTTGTCTAAGGAATTGCGAGACTGCAGGGTGTAGCCTTTACTGATGACCTCTAGGGAAGAGCAAAGCACTAATCTTGCATAGATCTCTTGCGTAGCTCTCTTACAATGTTCTTAGACTGATATTCTTATTTTTTACTATTACGGGTCAGAGCTGCTTCCCCCCCCGCCCCGCCGCTTAAAAGAATTTAATATTTCAAGTCTTATCTAGGGCTTGTGTTCTGAAGTATTTCGTGTTGCTGTTATTGCTGTAGTGTAGCCAGTGCCTATGGGCTAGATTTGGGCATTTATGACACTAAATTCTGGTGGCTGCTTTTAGAGGCAGAGTAGGGTATTCGTATGCTTCCACTCTGGGTAAAACTATAAAACTGTTTCTGCTGTTGTCAAATATGGTTCAAAAATAGTACAAAGAACTTATGAAGCTCAAGTTAAGCAGTAGTGAAATATAAAGTTAGTGGCTTGATGGAGGATCCTGTTGGGAGGCCTTTGAGGAAATAAATGCTGATTCTAAACTATGGTTACTTTGAAACTTAAATTTTTCATTTTGTTCTTCAGTGGCTGAAAAACACACTTTTGGTTTGTGATGCTTGCACTCTGGAGAGAAATCGGAGTAATGCAGGAAATGTATTTTTAATTTAGGGAATATATTGAACTGCAGTATATTCCTCCTCAAATATGAGAAGAAAATGTTCTTGAATTAAAAATAATGAGTTTAGGCTTGCTGTCTTTAAATGATTCTTAACAAATTAGAAACTAACAACTACAGGTCTATTATTGAAAACAGTAGATGTAAATCTCAATATATTCTACTCTTACAGTGGAATAAAAATTATTTTTCCATTTACAGAGGTATGGTATGGCTAGATGATAGCATTAAGAAGCTAAATTCTTCAAATTAAGTACTTGTATCAGAAAAGAATTGTTTTATTCATGAGTTTATGCATAAAGCTGTAAAATCTAAAAGTAATGAATCCTTGAAAGCAGACTGACTGAAAGCTATTTCTTGTATTTGTCATGCAGTTCTGCTATAAGTAGAAGTGATCTCAAACTAAAAAGTATATTTGTTTCAGTTGTGTGAAGCATATGGAAGAGTCTACTTAAAGGCTGTCAGAGTAAATGCTACTAGGTTACATTGTGATTCTTGGATCCATTTAACTTCTGCAAAGCCAAAATTGCTGATTTCTGATGAATTTATTTCACATAATTAATCAAAACTATATTGGATAAACAGCAAGTATTTTAGTATTTATGTAGTTAAGTTTCTAGGCTTGGCTGTGAGAAGCTATATTAAACATAATTATCAACTAGAGCCAAAATAGTATTGAAAGCTATTCCTATACAAACTATTATAATTCTAAAGGGTGCAAATGAAATAATACTTTTTCAAAAGGAGATCAGTGCAAAGCACTTCATTAGAAAATAACTAACTTCTTAATTTTAGATGCAGTAAGAGAAAATAATTCTGGAGTTTCATTTAAATGGACTGGTACACCTGCTAAGAAAAGCAGCTTTAAAATCTCATTATCAGTCAATTAATATTCAAGTCTGAATGTGAATACTGTTGCAGTTAACTGTAAATGAATGATTTTGAAGTCTTAATAGACAACGAAAAGTGGGCTTCTACAGTACTAAATGAGGTCAAATTAGGGGAAGGAAAAAAGAGCAATTCTCTTAGGGATTTAATTCTTGTCAGTATTTCCAGAGCTTTGAATGGACACTGCTTTGAAACAAACAATTTGAGGGATGCTATTCATTATATACTGCTTCTATTGGTGAGACTCCACATTTAGGTGTTAAAATATTTCTAAATGTAAGACTTCCTTCAAGTCATAAAACTAGATTAGCATCCTAAGGAAATGCTCTCATTTCTATGTTTATCAAACTCCAATACTTGTAATTAATCTTAATACTTCTTCAATATATGGCTTATTAATATTTTTCTGGAATAGGTGGAGGAGATTTATGAAAGGAAGCATATGGGAGTGGTAAACCTTCCTCTTGCACTGGGAGTAAAATTACTAGTAAATGAAAATACTTGCTCCTTGAAAGCTGTAAGGTCAGTTAGTGCTTTGGAGTGGAAGTGTGGAAAGATCCTTTCTTTGTGTGTATTTTTTTTATTGGTTTTGTTTTTGTTTGTGCACAAAACAAGGGGCAAAGAGCAGATACCATTAGGCTTTAAAATGATGTTACTTGAACAGGAAGAAGCTATTAGAAATGGAGGCTGAATTTTATGGTGTATCCAGTTACTGGATTTTTCCTCTTACAAACTACTGTAGTGCTCCTAGGGTGCTTAATTTTTGTCCTATATCAGCACAGAATTATTACCCTTTAGGAGTATTGGAGTTGACTTTTTAAATTAAGTTGTGCTTTATTTGGAAGTGAACTAGAATAAATATGTAGCCAAGGATTAATTTCTGCATAGGGTAGAAAAATCACAATAATACTTAGCTTTACTTAAGTTTTCTTCATCTGTAGTGTTTTTAGTTAATTTAAACTTCTCCCTCCCATCCCCAAAAGAATAAAACAACAACCCAATAACAAAACCCAAACAAAAAAAAGCACAAAAATCAAACTAATGAACAAAGAAAAAACAAACACACAGAAAAAAACCAACCACCTCCAAAACAACCCAAACCACAAGTAGTGATAAGCATTTGATTCAAAGCAGCTGCTCTGAAGGTTGAGAGCACACTTGTATTCATTTTTCAGTGCTGTGTAGATGATGACATGATTGTTTGGTGAACTTTGAATAAAAGCCTGTGCAACTGAAAAGGAACTTCTTAAGGTACAGGCAATAAGCACTTCCATGCACTGGCAAGCTCTTCCATGAGGTGTCAAGGGGGAGGCAATAGTGATCTGCTCGGTACTCTACTGGATACCAGAAAGAATGCCAGACACAAGGATGAGTGGGTACCTGCTTCTGTGTTTCCTTTTGGTTTTGTGTTTTGTGTTTTGTTGTTGTTTTTTTTAATGCTTTTGTATACTAACAATGAACACATCTAATGGCTTGTGACCAAACTCAGGATGAATGGTAAAATTTTGAAGATTTGATAACAAATAAAGGAAAAGCAGTGAATAGATGCTTCACATAGTATTTTTAAGTTCACTTGCAATGTTTTTAACCAAAAAGCTCTTCTGAAGCACCAGGTATGTTTTATTGAAAAAAATGTAGAAGCATTTCAAAATGTAAAATATTACTGAAGTAGTAATTATGCTTCAAAGATGATTTAATAGAAGATGAAATGGAGAAGTGCCAGTTATCTCCATGTTATGTAGAGTTTACTTCATTGCTCCCTCTCTGATATACAACACATGATCAGCCTATGCTGTTCCATCTGTCCCCATCCTAAAACCCTGAAGAATTCAGCTGATGCTGCTAGCAGGATTACTTAGCTTTAAGTTTCTATACATATGTACACATGTATAGTCAATGTTGTATAGTCAGGAGGCACCTAATTTGAAGGTAGGCAAATCTTAACTTCCTACACATTCCCTAGTTCCTTACTCTAAGGTAGCTCATGAACTGACAAACCTGCCCAGCTTTATATGTTTTGACCAGAGGAAAAAAAAACCATCCTGACTCAAAACCCCTGGCCTTCTGCTTGATGTACAGAAGAAACTCATCCACTGTTTTAATGAATGTAATTGACAAGGAAAGGCTTTTGTGACCCTTTAAGCAACTTGGTGTCCTAAGGGCAATACATTGTGTATGATGTTCTTGAGCTGTTACCATTTACAAGCATGTTTATCAGTATGACTACTTTTTGTTCCTCTAGAGTGCTCTTACATTTCAAAAAAATATTTATCCTTCTGCCGAGACATTGGTTTGTGTTATTGGAGCTGTACCTGTGATGTGCCAAGCAGTGTGTGCTGCCATTACTTCTGTTTCTTGTATGGGAGAAGTGCTCCAAGTGAACTGCTTGTTGATATGTGATGATTCATAGACAACTGCAGAGGTAAATGGGGTAGTATGGAAATGTATGGAAGAAGAATAAATAGAAAGCTGGTTCAATGTCTGCTTTAATCACTAGCAAGCTTTACCCATGATCCTTAATTATCTCATTTATCTTATCTAGTGAGGCATAAGACACTGCCGCAGAAGGACCAAACAATCAGTAGTAGCCTACCCCTATGGATAGGATAGGTGGAGTAGAAGTACAAACTCATCACAGTCCTTTCTAGAGACAGCCTCTGCAGGCACCTGCTTAGGGAGAATATTACTGCTGATACCTTCCCCAGCTTCTTTATATCTAAATTGCTATAGCAAATCCAGTTATTGATCTGAAATTCCTCAGTCTGGAGCTCTACTGAATGTTCATTAGAGTGAACTGAATCTTCTGCAAAAGATGTGCTATTCTCCTTTCATTTGAAACTAAGGCTTCGTTATATTTCTACTCAATTTGACTTCGAACACCTGTAATTTTTTTTGCATGACATAGAAAAAAGAAGCATCCTGTAGGGGATTGACTCATACATAGAATATTTCTGCCTTTCTTCTGAATTCCTTTTCCTGCCACATGATTTCACATTGCGTGGCTAGATGAAGTGCCACTGTTGTGATGGCTGAATACTGAAAATTAGTTAGATATGATAAATTACTCCACAGTTGTGAAATTGAGCCGAGCAGCATATTCTGCACAAGGATATTTTTTCTTTTATGTAAATGATAATGTTTATTGAAATATTGACTGTTAGTATCAGTTTGTACTTAGCTTTGAACATGTGAGGTTATAGATTTTTTTTTCACTGTTCTGTGCTATCCTTGTGTTAAAAAATAAGTTGTCAGTTTCTTTAAGTGTATTCATGAGTTTATCCGTGTACTTTTAAGCAATACAATGCAAGAAAAATGAGGGTAGGAATGCATATTATTACTGTACTAATTAAAAGCTCTCTTTAAGGAGTTATCAGTGAAAGATCCTTGTTCTTGTTTGTGTCTAACTTTCTTGAGCTTGTTTATATTTTCATTTAAATGCAAAGGGAATGTAATGGTAATCTGAGCATGTATTTGTAATTCATATACAGTGATGTTCTAATAATTTCCCAACTGCTCTCTAAAGAACAAAATGAATACTCAAGTTTGTCTTGACAGCATTAACTTCAGGACCTAACAGCACACTTCCCCTTGACTGCAACTTTGTCCTTGAATTTAGACCAAACCAACTTTTTAAACTTTTTGAGCATTTCCAGTTACTTTAAGTTGTAAGGGGAGAAGGAAACTCCCAAAATAGAAATATGCTTTGAAGATAAACCTAATAGTGATAAACTGCAGTAAGAGATTACTAGATCACTGGGGCAGTTGAACATCTATGTAGTTCAGTATTTACCTGTGCCTTCTGTTCAGTCCCTTCTGTGATAAGCTAAAAGCTGAGCAGATATCTGCTACCGGTATTTAATCCATTTTGTCAAATGTTTTTGATCTAACAAGTCTTACATGGATTCAAAGTGAATCTGAAGCTTCATTAGCCCTTGAAGTATTCTAAAATAACTTTGCTGTCTTCTATCCTGTTCCATGCTGCCCCTGCTTATTTTAGTTCTTGCTTTTGTCTTGAAGTCTTAGACTGCTTCTACAAAATAATCTCTTTTTAGGTGGATTGGTTGACAGTTTGTATTGACACATCATACCATGGTCCATAAGCTACTTCATATTATCATGTAATTTTATCTATGTCAATGAGAAAATGCTAGAGGAAAAATCAATTTATGTATATTTAGAATATATACTATACACTCTTGGAAATGTATTTATGTAGGAAAGATACCTTCTGAATGGATTTCATAAAGAGGAAGATGGAAAAAAAAAATGCCAGAAGCAGCAGCTCTCCTTGTTCTTGTTGCTACCAACCTGCTTTTTTCTCCAAGTGCCATAACATATATTTATTTTCACTCAAGTCAATTAAAAAAAGAAATCCCTATGTTAGATACCAGGTATGTAGTAGTGATGACAAATCTGGCTGGGTTAAGTAAGTCTTGATTTGTATTTAGTTGTGCTAGTACAAATTAACATATCTGTGGCACCTGGGGATGATCTTCAAAAGGACAAGCAAAATAGAAACAAAATCCCCCCTCCAGTATTGTTTTGTATTTTATTAGTGCTTTCTGTGGGCTGTAACAGTTACTGAATTAAGAAGGCTTTAGCAGAGTAAAGACAACTACTGATCACTTAATATATTGAAGGTGAAAGACCATTTTGGATAAAAGCTTGATAAAATAATTGCTTGAAGTTGTGCTAATCAGTTTTGACTTACTGTAATCTCGGGATCGAAGTTGTATTTACCTGTTGGCTCTCTATTCCCTTTATATGGCTAATGTGCTTCTTGGCTCTCTGCATACTTTTCTCCCATCTCCCTTGTTTCTGCTATTTGTTTCTGCTCTCAGCTTACATAAAAATGAGTTCTGATAATTCACGTGATTATATTGAGCTCCTAAGCTTCTGTAGATGCAGTAAAGTAATTGGTACTTGCATTACAGAAGAACTGAAGTGTTAGGAAGCTAATTCACATGGTGGAAGTGTCAACTGGTCTTCTAGTCCTCAGTTTTTCCAAGAGTATAAATCTTTATTTTGTTGACAAATATTTTGGTTTTTTTGTTTTGCTTTAATGGTGTAACATAAACTGTTTTTTTAATTGTCCCCTAGTGAAATTAAACAGACTGTGTTCCTCTAAGCTGTAATAATAACAGGCACAAAATTTATTTCTTGAGGACAGTTAGTATCTTTAATTCCCTACTTTAAAAAAAAAATGCTTTCGATATGCACATGATATATGCCTAGCCTATACATAAGGTTAAATTACTAATGAAGTAGATGATTTGGTAAATTTACTATTTTTGTGGTGGTTGTTCAGAAAGGGGCAGCCTAAAACTTGCAGATTATTCTTTCAATAGCTCCGTGTATGTATCTGACAAGATCAAGCCCCAGAATTGGGGTTTTAGATGTGAATCGATGAGAAACCAGTTGAGCTAACAAACATGGAAGTGATTGAAGACATTTAAAACTCATTGGAGTTTTTTCACTTGAAAATGTCTTTTGTGTGTTGCTTTTAAGAATGTGTCTGTGGGAATTAAGTAGTTGATGTAGCTCAGTGATTGTAAGCAATGAGTAGGCAATAGAATATTATTAACCTGCATTGTTACTTCCTAATTTCATGTGAATTGTAGTGGAACAATGCAAAGATTATCTGGTTTAACTTGTATTTATAGTTGAGTTGAATGTTTAAGTTCAACAGTATTGCTGTTTGTTGAGGTCTCACAGAAGGTTAAGGAATGCAACTAAACTGGTGTTCTTTTGATGTGTGTGTGTTCACGTGTATTTGTGCTGAAATAGAAATAAAATACCGTTTTTATTTCCTGCTTGAAAAGCATAGGTGGTAAATCTTGGCAACTCCTAAAGAATAAACTGACAAAATATGTAGTAACTTCAATTCTCCGATTGTGGCAATATCAGTACTTGGAGGGATAAAGCAATGGAGCAATGGATCAGTTGCTTGTAGTTATGTCTGACATTAGGATATGACAGGGATCATAAACTTTTTTGTTATATTTATTTGGCTGTTCTTCACTAGATTCTCATCATATTTGAACATAAAGAATGTGATAGTGCTCCTTTTTATCCAGTAAAATCCAATAAGGCTCTTGTTTTTCCAGGAATGGCAATATTTATCTGGCAATGTATGACTCCAGGATTTCAAGGTTGCTGGTCACATTTCCTGGATGTGGGTAACACTAAATTTGAACTGTGCTGTCCTTGGGTAAGTTGGTTAAATTAAGCTGCAGGGACAAATTCAGAGCGAAATAAGAAAACCCTAACAAACCAAAACATAAAGACCAAGAAAACATATTGGTGGATGACAAGTTTATCCCTGTATATGGAGGTAACTTTTGATATAATTTACCTTTTATGTTCTATAATTCTAGTTATATCTTCCCGATGGCTTCAATCCTAGGTGAAGCGCAGCACAGATCAAAACCCACATTGTTCTAGAATAGCAGGAGTTTTTCCCCAGTTGTGGCAGATGTTAATGTTTTAACTGCATTGTTTACCTATAAGGATTATTTCCAACTGCAACAGGTTGAAATTTGAAGGTGCTCAGAACCTTCCAGCATCAGACTGTTGTAGAGCAAAATGGTTGACAGTTTGCAGTTTGAGTTTAGTGATACTGTACATGTGACTTTTTTTCAGTCCATTCTGAGGTTTTTGGAAGAAAAAACTTTCCTGGGGTGAGATTCTGCTGTGCACAGGTGACTTGGAAGTCAGGAGTAAGTTTTACTAGACAAGCAGGCTCTGTCTGCAGCAGTGTCACTTACTTGGAACACATATGAGATGGCTTTTAAATTTCGTGATCTACTGAAGTTGATTTATTTCAGAGAGCTTAACCTGTTAACAGATCTAATATTTATTTCACAGCAGACCAGATCATTTCTTTATAAGTGGAGTTTATGTAACAAAATTATTCTACTGTCTTCATTTTTGGAAGATTCATAAAACCTTTTTTATTCTTCCTCTCCCTCCTTCAACAGATAATGTGGTGGCAGAAATAAGATTTTTTTTTTCCTGTGCTAGCTGTAGATTTGCATTAAAAATCCAGAAGATCATAATTGTAATGGGTACTTTTCCCCAGGAGGAAAAGATATCACTTGTTTTCCTAATTAATGTTGCCTTACTTTCTTTTGGATCAGTACCTTGTATTTTATTATTAAGTAAAAGCATAGGATGGGGGAAGACTTTGAGAGAATGTGATAATTTCAAGAAATCTGAAACAACAGATTAATACCAAGGAAATAAGAAAATATCTTTTTATATGAAAAAGCAAGATATTAACTTCATGTGATGCAAGTACACTTGAACTGTAAGACAGGTCTTGCTAAATAGCATAATGCCAGACAACCTAACCATGTGAAAACAATGCTCTTATATAGCACTTGTTGTTGTTATTGTATGGACATAATTAATTTGTATTCATGCTGAGGGAGAAATGATTAATTTCAATGTTCTGTGGCTTTATGTGAACCACAATTCTGTGAATCTTAGCCCTGATCTTTACTTTGCTAGTAATATAAAATTAATGTTAACAGCTGAGTTAATTGGAAAGAAAAATGACACCAAAGACAGAAATAAGTCTAATGAAATCCATTAAGTAACTTAATGATTGCATAATGATATTCACTCAGTTTCAGCAATTGTTTACTCCAAAACTAATTTTTATTATCATTGTGCACTTGAATTGCATGCACTTGCTGGTGAAGTGAGAGATCGTTTTCATGGGGTGGTTTGCCTTCTCTTGTTAAAAAGTGTGATGTTTTGGAATAAATGTATATGACCATAATTAACCTTTCAAGGGAAAGACTGCTGGGGGAGGTTTCTGCAGTTTAATGGACTTAATAGTGACCTAACAAAAACTTAAAATTGCATGAGCCAAACTGTATGGATAAAAGGCTTTAAAGTGCTTATATTATAATAGAGGCCAGATTTTGGCTGACCTCCAGCTCTTCTCCTAAATGTACAGGTTTTTTCCTATAAAAGTAATACTAGACACAATCATGTGATTCATACATGGTTTATCATTGTTGACACTCTCTAGTCTTGTCGTTAGTACCATTTTTTTACTCCCTCACTAAAATAAGATGGGAAGTGTGTCTTCAAATTTCTTCAGCTGTGGAGTGTTTTTTGTAATGCCTTAAAAAGGGATCTGATTTATTTCCAGTGTAATAAACACCAAAAGATGTGTCAAAATGATTACAATCCATTTTTTCCTGTGTTTACCACAAGTGGACCCTTAACACCCTTGCCCATTGCATAGGTTTAGCTGTATGTGGTGCAGCTCTCTGGCCCTGAAATGGATTGCTGTGTTAGCAGGAGCTGTCTGAAACCTTACTGGGGTCTTCCGCCCTGAGCTCTGCAGCAGCTCTTCTGCCTTTGCCCTTCTTTGTCATGGAGATGTCAGCTCTGCCTGTGCCTGGCTAGCAGACCTGAGCCTCACTCAAATGCTTCATCACTAACTTTTCTGACAGCCTTTGGACTCTGAACTGATTACTGTCACCAGACACATTCTGCTCCTCTTTTTTGGGTGCTGTGGGCTGTGCCCTTGGCTGGTGAGGAGGCTGCCCTGTGCCTGCCTCGCTGGTGTGCTTCACTGCTGGCTTAGCCTCTCTTAAAGCACAGCTTGTTCTGCTGCTTGCTGACTCAAGGTTTCAGAAGTCTCCGTCAGGGAGACTGCAGTAACAAGTAATGACAGCTGAAAAACTGAGTCTTCAATCAGTAATGTCATGGAAAAGAAATCTGGACTCAAACCTTTGGGAGATTTCTTGATGGCCTCAAGTAGGTAGGCTTCAAACTCCCAAAATACAGGTAGACAAAAAGTGACTTTTCCTGTGTTGCACAGGGCTTTTAAGTATTAGACCAAGCCTCACCCCATCATATGAATGATTTCTGTGATTCTAGAGAGGAGTGGAGAGAATATGCCCGAGTCAGCTGAGGATGTCTAGTCGGGAGATTTTGGTATATAGTGGACTAGTTTAACTAGCTGATAATCATCTGCAGAGGTTTCTGACACTGTCCAAAGAGCAACAGATTCAAATTGGGTATTTCACTAATAATTAATACATTTTGTTTTGGGTTTTTTTGTGGGTGGTTTTGTTTGTTTGTTTTTTTTCTTTCCAGAGCACTATTGACTGCAGTCTGGAATAAAAAAGTGTTAGGGTATCTTGAAATAATTTCAGATTTCAGTAGAGTGCATATATTATTAAGTTGTGGTATTGTGGTGTGGAAATATGATCCCATCCCAGAGACCATGCTGCAGCTGTGTTGAAATGCTGTTATGATGCCAAATGATTAGAGTGAAAGGATTTTAAGAAAACATGAATCCATTACCGCACAATTAGTAGTTTGTATTGCTGTGCCAAAGCAATTTCAGCTCACCTGTGTGGAGTGTGGAACTTACTGTAATGTCACTTGGAAGCAATTTGGTAACTGTTAATGCAAAGTGTAATTAATCACTTGTGTTGCTTTGTATTAATAATGCCATTCTAATGCATGTATGTGAAAAGCAAGTTCTTATAGTATCACAATTTCTGATTTGGTTTATGATGAACTTGTAATAGAAAAGTCAGAATTATTTCTAATTGATTAGTGATTCTAAGGAGTTAGTTTAACTTAGAAAATAAGAGTGCTGAATAGGGTTATTTGATGCCTTTTTTTAATCTTGAAGGTTGTTTAGGAGTTTGTGCAACTGAATGAGTTCCAGTTTGGGTGTAGGAATTGTCAGTATATTTTTTGTTCCTTCTTTATCATGTATCATAACTTTTATTTCTACATAGTAGATAACTTTTTTTATAAAACAGAAAATCACTTAATGTAGTGGGAGAAGCTCCTCCCTCCCAGACAGACAGCAATATGGAGGCATAACAGAGAATTTTAAGTGATTGAGTTAGTCACTAGATAGAAGGTCAAATAACTTTCTCATACAGCTCCCTACAGTAGAGGGGAACAGGCTGAGATCAGAATTGGACATTTTCAAGGAGGATCTCCAAGTGATCTAAGAGCAAGTGTTAGAATGTGGAGTTACAAATCTAAGGGGTGAATGATCTGGCAATCTGTGCATTACATTTCACTTCAAATGAAAAATGGCTGTCAACAGACACAGTTGAGAGAAAAAGAAACCTGTGCACAGACTGCAGAGAATGATTGTAACTAAGATTTTGCTTTGGTTAAGAACTTAGAGATAAATATAAAAACTATTAATATTGAATTTTTTTTAATGAAAGACTTCAAAAAACTTGAGATACCATCTTAAACAAAGCTAGAATGTATAGTTACAGTATTGCTGTGCGTATATGCATAAATCTTGTTTTGAGTATGTGTATAAAATTGTGGTCTTGAAAATGCAGGCTTCAAGTGATCTCATTTAGATGTCTGTTTCCTGCCTTCAAGACTAGAACTAGGTATTTCTCCAACACTACTTCCTATCTTTTACTTTGCTCCTGTGTTGAGGCTATTTCTCTGATATTAAAAAGTCTCTCAGGGCTGATAGTTCCTTTTCTCCCTGAGATTTGTCTATCAGCCCTCTTTCATTTCAGCTATTTTTTTTTTCTCCTGTTGTTCAAAACCTTTCATTCTCACTGTCAGATTTATGCAATCTTATCAGCTTTTCCTGTTTCCAGTCTTCTACAGTATTGCCAGTCTGACAGCTCTGTGTGAAGCCTAGAATGGTTGAGATGAAATTTAGATGTGGTTTAAGGTTTAGAAACTGTTTCCTATCTTGATAACAGCAGGAAAATTCATGGTACTGTTAATGCTCCTAGTCTCTTCTGGAGCATACAGCACTTCAAGCATGTGATATGCTTGGGTTCTTGACCAAGTGGCAAGGTGTAGAGAAATAATTTCAAATGGTTGGAATATCTTTTAAGTGGCATATCTGAAGGGATCAATGCTGCCTTTCACCTGTGAAGGACCTTGGATACTTCTCACTTCTGTTCAGTATCTGTATAATTTTAGAATTAAGGGTGTCCTTTAGAATTATTTCCTCCTAACACTGTTCAGGAAAGCCATATATTAGAGTATATTACTTGATATTTATGCTGCATGAACTTTTGTTCTTTAAGTTAGCTGATATTAATCCTGCATATCAAGGCCTGAATTGACACTACAGAAAACCCAAGCTACTGTAAATGTATTAGTCTTCTGCTTCTGCAGTGCCTCCCTGTACAATAGGAAGGGAAGCTATCAGCAGGAGATCGAGAGATTTGAGATAACCAATATTATTTTAAGATCAGGGAAGAATAATTCCACCCTCCCTTACATTTCAGAGATGTTGGGTGAAACAGCAGTGGATATTGAGCAGAAAATGTTTTGGTGGGGGTTTTTTGGGGTTTGGTTTTTTTGGGTTTTTTTTCCTCAAGCCTGTGGAACAAGATTTAAGAGGAACTAAATGGATTTGTAAATCTCACTGTCTCATAAGTGCAACAAACAACTTAATTCTTTTTTTTTCCACAAACACAAATTTGTATTTCTGTAATATAGTAAACAGAAAAAAACCCACTGAACTTTATTTTGAATGTATAGTTGAGTAGCAGATGAAATAAAACTTTTCCATTCTTTCCTTTCAAAAACATTTGCCTCATGTTTTGCTATGCATAAGCATTATTTGATTTTTAATGCTGCAGCATGAGTTGATTGTTGTGTGCTATGATATCAGTTGACTGTTAGATATACATTTGTAGTATCAGCTGTTTCTTTTTCGAATTGATTATAAATGGAACCTCTGTATCCCAAATATTGAAGTATTTTTCTCATCTAAGCTGTCATCTTTTCTCACAAATTCTGTTTAAGATATTTTGTTTGGATTACTGGCAGAAGATTGAGCAAATATACTGAAAATTTTTATCTAGGAAGAACTGGTTGAGGGGAAGAATTCAAGGTAAGATGCTACTTGACCTTTTAAAAAGCATCCCTTCATTCTCTCTCCTCTAATAAGGGTAAAGACTGGTGTGTGTAAGATTATACTTAGCTTTTTAGCTCCATCAATATTGGAATTTAAGTGAAGTAGCAGTGAAAGCAGTTTCTCCACTGTTGAGGTGATATAAAATATAATGAAGCTATGACTGGCAAAGGCAAGTAGCTGCTACTGACATCTGCTGTAGTTTAAAATCTGGCTCTGAGCACATTACTAAAACAGCACTAATAATTGTTCAGTATTGTGAAGAATTCTAAAATAATAAGCTACATGGGTCTTGGCAGTTCTGTGGGGACAGCAGTTAAACATGCATAGGTAAAACTGTGTTGATTCACTCCTGCATGAAAAGGACCATTTCTATGAAGTGTTCAGAGACTCAATTGCTATCTAAACCATTATGATAGTTGAATTTTCTTATTCTATAAAAATGAACATTAACTTGACTCATGAAAGAGTAGTAGCTCTGAGGGAAGTAAAACTTACATGTGACTTCTTGCCATCTTAGAGAACTCTTCATCTGTAAACCAGACAAGTCAACAGCTTGTCATATGAAAACAAAATAACTGTGGGATGTCAGCAAATATCCCTTTGTGTAGTTTGGAATGTTGCTAAAATTGGCCTAATGCCAGGATAAAAAAAAGCAAACCACCAAAACTGCTAGGAGATTGTGAGTGCCTGAGCTATTAATATCCAGAGTACATTCAATTTAATAGAACCTGGAGGATGTAAGTAATGAATTAAATATTGATAGAAATACGACAGTCTCACAATAATGCCTTGGGTAACCAATGCCTTTGAAATGACTCTGATTTTTATCACGGTACACATTTGAATGTTTCCTTCAAATGATATTTCAAATCAGTGTAAATTATTGTATGTAGCTTCTGTGCCTTGATCTTTAGCTTCCATGACAGTAGGATACAGATAAATACGTTTCCATAACAATTGTAGACAATGTTTAGTTTTGTAAACTGTCAGTGGCTTTAACCTAGATTGTTATCTGTATTGAGTTAAAACGATTTTCTTCTTGGTAACTTAATTGTCAAAAGCCTTATGACAGTATGTAGATACTCAGAGTTGTTTCTTAAATTATGTGTTCTAAAATATAGGTTGCTCTTAAAATTAATTTGGATAATTTGGTTTTAGTATAATTCTAATTTTAACTTCAAGGTATGTTAACCACCCTCCAACATAATCACTGTCCTTAGCTCACTAATTTGGGCAGGGTATTAAATTCCATTTTTGTCTTTCTCCAAATAATTATTCCAATGTTTTATTTTCTTTTAACAAACTAATGATAATATAACAGAAGTGTAGCAGTCACATATTTTCAATTGCCATTTAATATGTGAGTATTCTATGCACAAGACCTGAAAAAATGGTCTGTTTTACTTTTTTTTTTAAATAGGATTTATAGAAATGTTATCATAGCCTTGCATATTGACAGATTACTGTATTTCATCTCAATTCTACTTAAATAAAAGTAGTATCTGTCCCCAGAAGTTCATCCATTCTAGAAAGAGGGGAAAATTACGGGTTTGTGCTAACCATGGCTTGGGTTTTTGGTCTTTTTTTCTAATTACAATACAGTAAGTGGAAGAGAAATACTATTAAATTACAGGCAACAAAGATGGGTGAGGTAATGCTACTTTAATTTCGATCATATATAAGTGTACTTTGAGGCATATCTTTGTCATAAACTGCAATTACTTACCCAAGAAATAAAAAAAAAATGGGGAAGGAATTGTCTTTGAGAGGAGTTAAGCTGTAGTAAATTCTTGGCCTTAAAGATGACAGGATGAGGGTAAATGGCTTCAAGTTGTGCCAAGGGAAATTTAGGTTTTTTAGATTCAGGAAAAATTTCTTCACAGGAGGGGTGGTTAGGCATTGGAATGGGCTGCCCAGGGAGGTGGTGGAGTCCCCATCCCTGGAGGTGTTTAAGAATTCCGTAGATGTGGTGCTGGGGGACATGGTTTAGGGACGCTGGCAGTGTAGAGTTAATGGCTGGACTTGATGATCTTAAAGGTCTCTTCCAGCCAAATGATTGTATAAAATTAAGTCTTTTAGTACAGACTATATTGTTTTATCAATATAATTGTTTTTAACATTTTCTACAACTTAAAAAACAAAAATAACCCCATACTTTTAAGTGGCCAGGTCTTTGCTTTGCTAAAGGAAGTAAAAGCCTTTTCCTCCTTAATGAAGTGTCAACCCTGCTTCCTTGCCTGTAGAGGGTTAGGTAACAGGTCACCTTAAATCAGGAATAGGTAGTAGGCAAATACAGTCCTTCAGGGAGCAAGGTCCCACGTTTCTCTTCTATGGTTGTTGCTGCTGCAGAAACAAAATAGCTGAAAATTACTCCTTTGTTAAGTTGGTCTGTATAGGGTTTTTTTTCTACCTCATACTGTTTGCTTATAGACTACATCATTAGAATTTTGATGTTTTCTGTGAGGTCTCTTTCTCTGAAAAAATATTAAATTTGTGTGTGAATTCTATTCACAAATATGAAATCATTATTTACTGACTAGTAATTTCTTTTAACTCAAATATGTGTAACTTTCATACTAAGCTTGTCACTGCAACTGTTCTTTACTTTGCAGGGGAATAAGAACGAAATACTATAACATCTATATTTTTAGGGCATATTCTATATAATATTTCTTTAAAAAATTATATATTAACTATATGGAAGATGATCCTTATTTTTGTTGATGTTTCTTACAATATTGTCCAGTCTGGAGAAAACTGTTCATGCTTTCTGAACTTGAAAAGTGTAGTACTATCATTGTTGGTCAATGGAATTCCCTAGAGGTCACTTAGCACATTGCTTCATGTGCTACACAATATTGTGGCTTTTTTGATCCACTTGTATTCACAGTTATAAATGTTGGGCAATTCTGTTCTTAAGGAGAGCTTTAAGCTTTCTAGAGTGTACCTTTGAAAGTTAATGTGAACATGAATTTTAGTGAACACTTTCAAGGAGTTCTGGAAGAACAGGGAAAAAGTAGCATTTAAGACCACTCTGCATTCCTGGTTATTTCCTTTCTTAAAACTCTAAAATTCAGAGGTGACTCAAAGTATCCTGTTAGGATTAGATCAAATATTCTTACTGGATATGCTTTGAGTATTTTATGTAGTGAGTGGTGTGTGGTATTTGAGTGCTTTTGGCAATAGAGTGGCTCTTCTAACAGTGAAGGTTACTGTCCAAGTTTCCTTATGGTATCATGTTAAGATGGTTTTCTGGTTATTAACCATTTGTCATTGATTTACCAATGATAAAAAAAGATAATGGAGAAAGAGGATAGGTCATCTTCATCTTCAGCATTATGCTTAATCAGCCCTCCTGTATTTGTTTTCATCTGTAATTTTGGGTTCTAAGCAAATGTCTGACTCATACTAATAGAATGTAGACAACAGATTGAATTTTTTCATTTCTAATTCCATCATCAGTCTCGTGTTACTTTGTGTCCATCCACACTTTACACCATGAAAAGTTTAGCTGTTTAGTGCAAAATTATTAAATGCTTAAGGGGCCATATGTTTCATGTTTTAGCTTTTGTCCTCAAAATAGACTGTGATTTGCAGTACTTAAGTCTCATATTTTTCAAATGTTCTGTGGAACTGTTTCTGAATTTATAATACATGCTGCATTGCAAGGAATTGTTAAGAATCTTGCACTCAGGCATCTTTTCCTTGTCTCCTGTCAATACATTTTTCATTCTTTATAATATATAGAACACAGAAATTGCAGGTTATAGCATGACCTCTGACAAGATAGATCAATCATTAAGCTTTCTATATATTTTGAAAGGAAACACACAAAGTCAAATTAGGAGAGTTTACTGAGACATTTTTGTTGTACTGTTTCATTGCCTTTCCATTTGGCTTCAGGTGAGATGTATCTTTAAGTTAATATTAAGAATTCAGGCACTGCTTGTATGCAAGAAATGAGCATTTTTGGATTTCTATTAGACTTTCATTCTGGAGCTCACACTGTTTCTACTGTGCTATTTTTGATTGGATTTGTGGTATTTGATGTGCAGCACTCACCAACAGAGCATTATTTTGGGTTTAATTCCAATTTATTTTTTTTTTGTATTAATCCTTCATGTCTTCAGTGTTGGATTTCACCTACCTGACTTCTAATATGTAGCCTTCTAATTAAATTCTATATAAACTGCTTAGCTTGAAGTGTTTGGGGGTTGCATTTAAGTATTATACGAGTAAGTTGTGATAGATTTCTTAGCTTTAGGTATTTTAAATGGGCTTCATGTCAAAAGTGTGGAAAAAAATCCTTGTGCTGTTTTAAAAAATGTTTTTTGGAGTAAATTCCCCTTATGTTTTCTGAAAGAATCTGTGTGTATGTAAATCAAAGGAATATGAGCAAATAAGTAAGAGCAGTATGAATGTGAGTTGAGGAAGAAAATGTATTTAGCATGTGTCCTCTAGCTCTCTGAACTAAAGTGTGTTCACTAATGAGAAACTTCTTGTCTCCATAGTAACTCTTCCTTTTTGCCCCATTTCTAAATATGGTAAAATGCTTTTCTGTTTGAGCTCTCCACATGGAAATTCAAAGTATAACCCCATAACCTATGTGTCCCCTGTTTGTGTTGATGTACTTGTAAGTTGCATGAGTTATGCATGTAGTAACCTCATACTAAAATTTCATAGTGTCATTAATAGACAGAGATGTTACAAAACAAATGCCAAGACCCCAGGAACCCTAATAAACTTATTCCCTTTGCTCCAAACCTAAAGGTTACTTTTTGTGCTACAATCAAGATACCAGATGACAGACAACTCAAGCATATATAAAAAAGTAATACCCAATCTATTATACTCCTGCCAAGGAATCTAAATGGTTTAAAAGAATCAAATAAATCGGTCAAAACACTTGTTTTCTTTTGTAGCTATTTCTGTATTGTGGCTCTTCTAAAATTTCAGATCAAGATGTCTTCAGTCTTTGGAAAAATTGGGATCCATGGTTTGTGCTTTCAGGTGAGCTTTTGATGGGAGTCAGGACTTGCTGCCTATATAGCTGCAGGCAACCTGTACAAGCCATGATCAGTTTTTTACCTGGGCGTTCAAAACCAAATGCCTTTGTGATTATGCATCTCATCCATGTGGATTTAAGTCATGAGATTGAGAAACTAGGGTCAATAAATGAGCCCTAATCTTCTGCTTGGTACCTTAGTGTATGTGTACCATATCCTATTGTTTCAGTGGGCTGGTGGTGGGTGTTTTCCACTGGTTCTGGCATCACTTTCTCTGACAGAAGAGACAATCCTCCTGGAGAAATAACAAATTTCAAACAAAATAAGAACTCTGTAAACTTGATTTCTACAAAAGCAGAATACTATTTTATGTCTGGTCTTGGAGATATGGTATATGTATGCATGACTGACTTCTTGTACACTGTTTTCCTTGAGTAAGCATGTTCAGCTGTAATTCACACATTTTCTTTTGCTGCAGTTCCCAAAGAACTTAATGGGCCCTTGCTGACTAAAACAGCTGCAGGTTTTCTAAGCATCTGTCCTAAATGATAATCTTTTAATTCTTTGCAAATTCTTAGGAGTCAGCAATTTAGATGGTGTACAAAATGTCATATAGGACTAGCAATCCAATGCTATACTAATTAAACCATACCCACTACTGATAGTGGGATGGGGGCAGATAAAATTAGGGAGAACCTCTGAGTGTAGCCCACTCACGTGAGTTTTGTAGAATATTTTCTTTTAAAATACATTGAATTCTATATTACTTGTATGATAATGTCTCTGTATAGTACTGTATATCAAGATACCCAAGCATTTAATGATATTTTATGCACCATTTACACACTGTTTCATTGTTCTTAAAAACTAGAAATTTTATGTAGCTTAGTTCTGAATAGTAATATAGTATAACCTCATTTTATATTCTGATTTCTGATAAATTGCTTAGGCTCAGCTTAGACTTGATTTCTGTCATTCTTAACTCAAGACTATGGAGATTATTCTTTTAATGTAGTATAATTGTCAGTCCAAGTTCTTGTGAAGAAAGTTTCATCAGTATTACAGTGTTCTAAGCTAGTATATATTTCTTCGCTTATAGAAAAGATAAACACACTAGTTCATTTTTAAGTAACAGTGAACTGCAGTTTCAGTTAAGCTTATACCTAATATGGGCCAAAGGCAGTTCAAGGAGCATCACTTCAAAACCTAGATGAGGAAGGACAAAGTCCTGTCCTGCTTGAGCCCATGATTTCTTCAGCTTTCCTCTAGAATACTTGAATTCTTTCAGTGCTCTGAAAGTAAATGATACTCTCCTGAAATCATGCTCATTTTTCCCTAACAACTTCCTTTTTTCATTTAGAAGATGAGCTTTATGGAAATTCTCTGAAGCTGGAGGTCCTATCCCTGGCACCCCAGCCTGTGCATATGTGAGCAGTATTCACTTTGTCTAAGTATTTTTGTGAGTAACTTACATCTCTCTTTTTCTTTGTAATCCACAGCTAACAGCTGTGCCCAGCAAGCTGAGCGTGGTTCATGTGAGCAGGATGAATTAGGTTATGCAGAGTCACAGAAGAATGGCAACACGGCCTAGTTCTAAGGCTGCTACTGCTGCAGGAATTCTCCTGCAACAAGTGCGATTTGTTAGCCAACCGAACTTCAAAAACCGTGATGGAAACGGAAAGATTTGTCATAGTTCTGTGTATGAAAACATTTTAACAAGACTGTTTAACCAAGCTACTTAAATCCCAGGAACAGCCAGCAGATGGCAGTTTAATCAAATAGGTATTTATTGCGTTTACGTGCGGCTCTAAAGCTTTAACTATCCGAACTCAACGAACTATGGTCAACGAATCTCATGCTTTGAATTGAATTGCCACTAATGACAGTAAACTTAGAGGCTCAAAAATATCTTTTAAAAGCTCTCTTAAGACTAAGTAGCACAGTTTTGTCATGTCATCTTGTACTAAATATTTGTGAATCATGTCTTGCACAGAAGCCGATCTGTATCTGGGATGGCAAGGGAGCTGTGAGAGGTTCATTCTTGCTCGTATACAGACAGCTGCATGCTTGTACATGTCAGGAAATACAAATAATAGAATTAAAGTAGTTAACTGCCCTGCGCCTATACTTCTCCAGTATAAATGGAGAGCTCAATTTTATTAATTTTAATATAATTCTCTTATAGCTGAAAAGGGGTGACTGTGATATGCACACTTGAAAATACAGAAAAATTCAGTGGTGAAATGTGATTCAGTACCGCAATGGAAGTCTGCATTTGTGGGTTTTCTCTATTGTTTGTACTTAATTACTGTTTTGTATCCATCATTTTTTGCTACTAAAGAAACAGAAGTATTGCTGGTGATGATCTTGTCAGAGTACCTGTATGTGCCTGAGTATGTACTTGTAAATCTCACAAAATGGTTTTTATTTATGGTCACCTAGTAGTTCTACAGTATTATTTGTGATCCTGATAGTTGCTGGGGACATTTAGAAGAAAATTATATTAAGTTTATGACCCAGAAAAGCTGTGTAACTTCACTGAAGTGTAATGCATGGTAATTATTGCAAACGCAATACAGAATAATCATTGTAGCAGGCAAAGACCATGAAAAGAAAACAATTTTTCTGCATGTTTCTTAACTGTAGTTTTAGAATAAATAATTAAATGCTTGCTTAATTGGATTTTATTTTGGTCAAACTGTTTCACATTCTTAGCAACATTTCTTCATGTGGGAACATTTCAAATTTTAAAAGTTTCCAGTTCCTCTGTGGATGGCTTATCAAGAACAATTTATTAAGGCCTTAAAGATGTGGCTTCACTGAGTCTGTTTTCTTGGGTTCTGTGCTTACTTCTAATAACTGCTTCTTTTAAATCCTTAATTTAAATGCTAAAAACAATTTAATAAATTCAAATGAATTAAGCATGGGGAATTCTGAAATGCAGTTTACATCTTCACCTGAAGAGGAAATGTCACACTAATAACTGTGGCATTCACAGTTCTATGCCTGGATGGGAAATACTCAATTCCTGGTCTGACAAACAATTCTTGGAACAGTTACCAATAAAGAGATCAGTAATATAGACTCATTGGATGGGGTTTTATTTTCTGTGGGTTTTTTTGTTTGTTTTGTTTGTTTGTTTCCCCCCCCCCCCCCAAGTAATACTAACTAGCTATGATTACTGTCCAGGACAGAAATTGCTTGTTCTGTCTGTGCTGAGCTTTCTAGGATTTGACCAGGACAACCCAGTCCCACTTCCTAGCCTTCAGTTATGTGGTTGACATCCTGCTTGGTGCTAGCTAGCTAGAATAAAATATACTTCAAGAAAACTAGAGATTTATTTTTTTCCTTTACCTAATTAATAGCTTTGGGTTAAATGCTAAGAGGACTCCAAGGGGCTATCCAGTGCTTTTATTTAATAACTGGGTTTCCCTTACTGTAGGAGCACTTGTTGCTCTTTTCATGGTAGCTGTTTAGTCTGTATAGAGAGACTCAAAATCACTGTGAACAGGAAACTTACTTGCATTAACAAATTCCTAGACTGAATCAGTATGCCTTCTCTGATATAGTTAGGTTATTTTATTTGGTATCAGAGATGTAAATACCTATCATGCAAGTCTTAGTCTCTTGCGTGGTCTGTGCCTCATGTTTTCCGTTAGTCCTGCAGTTCCAGGGGGTTGAAGGGAAGGGTTTCATCACTAGAATACACACAGCAAAGTAATATGATCAGACTCAAGCTTGACACACTGAGTAATCTGTGATATGCTAACGTTTCAGTATCATGTTAGTATTGCATTAGACTAATATGACACTAATACAAAATGACAGGAAAAATTACTAATACAATAAGACTTTCATATATTACTTTAGGGCTGCCATATCTGTCCTTTTTAATTCACCTGAAAGCATGTTTAAATGCAGAATGAGAGCTGCATCTAGAACATAGCTGGGGAAAAAGCCCATTTTAGGAAGAAGGCCATTTCGAATCTTGTAAAACAACTAAGATAGAAATAATCTTATAACACTTGTATTTTACATCTAAAAATGATGGCAATTTTCCCCAAAGGATCCAATGTGGTGAACTGGAAGAATTTATTTGAACTGTTGGTGTTATGATTGAACAGAAGTCTCCTTCCATTTTAAATTGAGGGCAAATTTAATTTCAGTAGAAGGGACCTTATGTTATCTTGTCTGCAAACTCAGTCAAGAAGGATTGGTTCTAGTAATGAAGGTAGTTTTGTGGAATTTTTTTTTCTTTGACCAATCCTTTCAAATTTCAAAATATAGGAATACAAAGAATGAAGCATTGACATGTATTTTGGAATGTACAGAACACACAGTTTTTCACAGTGCATACTGTTATTATGGGGAACACAGTAATACTTGTTAAAAATCTGTGTGCTGTTAACTACCCTGCAGAACTGCAGTTCTGTATGGCTTTACATGTGCAGTGAATTAACTCAAAAAGCATTTACTGATTAATATTACTAACTTTACTCTGTATTGTGTTGTTCTGCTTGCAATGTAACAGTTATATTACTTAAGAGGTAGAAATTCTAGGCTTTTAAGTAGTAGTCATGTTCAGCTAGTTGTGCTTGTGTGGTGTGTATGGACATGTCTGAGTAATTAATGAGCTGAAATGGACTTATTTTAAAAAGCAATGTGTCAAGTGTAAAAATCTGTAGAGATTTCTTCTGTTTCTTGAGGTAACACAATCTCTGTGGGGGCTCTAAATAGAGGTATACAGGTTGAAAACTGAAACAGCAGGTTTGTTCTCTCTTGTAGCTTTTGTGGTCAGTAGAAGGGTGAATCCAAAGTTACTTGAAGTTGTCAGCTTTCTCAATGAACTTCAATCCTGAACTGCTTGCTCAGGGCCAAGTATGGAGTGATAAAATATGTCCCTGATTGTATTTTCAAAGGAAAGCAACCCTGAGCAAAACTGAGTGGCCAGATGGAGCCACAGGACCTCCCCATGTTAGTAAGTCTTCATGAAGTCTGTTAAAACAGTTTTGGATATCCACTTTCCTTGCTTCCTGTGACTGTGTTTGTAGATTGTTTACCAGATAAGACAGCTTTCTCATTTACCGGATTACTGTGACCCTTTGCTCAGAGTACAGGTAAAATAAGCATGGAGAATTTGAATGCAATGGTAATATAAAAATCAACTAAGATGATTTTTTCTCTTAAAGACCAAATAATAAGATTATTTTTTTACATAATGTGCGTGGGTTAAAATAATCAAGCTTGAGTAATACTAGTATTTGTTTCATTTTTAAATATTGTAGCATTTAATTGTGTTCCCTATGGCAATGGAATAAGGCAGCACACTGGTATGGAAGGGGCACTGTCAGGACTAACAAGACATGCAAAGGCTGCACTTGTGCCTGGTGTGGCTGGTTATGCTATTCCCAGCTTTCCAGGAAAAAAAACCCATGCATTTTCAGTAGCGTTACATTCCTGATCACAGAAATACCTTTAGTGTGAGTAGAAAGCTAGTGTCATGGGGCAGGAGTTCCACCCTTAATGGTCTTTAAGCCATGAGTTAAGCAGCACATGAGGAAGTGAATGAGGCTTTGGAATATGTAAGCAGATGTAATGAAAACAAGTACCTAGCTAATAATATCAGTTTAGATGGTATCCCTCAAACCAAAATAGGGAGGCTGGTGTCCAGTTCTGATGATAAAACTTTGGAAAGGATGGTGATGAACATTGGACAATGTTCACAAGTGCTAAGAATAGCTGGAAAATGTCTTTGGGATGGATTTAGGTCTCCTACATGCTCATTATCAAAAAGAGACTTTCTGTGGGGTTTGAAGAAGTAAGAATACAAACAAAAATTCCATCAGAATTTACTTGACACTGAATTTCTGCCATGGTCTTTGTGCATCACAACAATTGCTGTGGTCAGCTACAGAGCATAAAGTAGAAAACAGGTGGTCAGAAGCATATGTGAATATAAATATCAGTTTTAGTTTCCCCTATCAGCTGCAAATATTAGTGCTTTCATCTTGTTTCTTTCGATGTGTTTGTATAACTATTGAAAGTAACATTCAGATGGTAAGAATTATAATACTGTTGAGTGTTTTTTTGTAAACTGAAGCCAAAACATTGCTCAGTTTCTGGAGCTCATAAGTGCAGTTGGTAGGTACTGAATTAATAGGGTACAATTTCAGAAATTAGTGATGGATTTCTTCTGATTTTAATCAAACCCACAAAGTTATTTTCATATATTTCTCACTTCTTAGGGATAAGAGTGAAATAAAAATGTGGTTTTTGATATTGTACCTGCTGCTAAGTAGCTCTTAATGTAGCTTGAATAGCATTGCACGTGTTAATTGTTGAGAGCTCATAAGCTTGGAGAGTTTCTTTGGAACCTTGTCATGCTTTATGTGAAGGAAAATTCAACTCTCACCAAGTTCAAAATTTAGGGCAGATGTTTGCTGGTCAAGATTTGAAATGATGGACTCTGCAGTCTCCCCAGACTATCTCTTCCAGTCTCTTCTAATAGAAGGGGTTTTGTTTGCATTTAAACTGAAGCTTTCTCGTTGTAACTGAAACCTGTTACTTGTTTTGTTCATGATGGGCATGGAGAACAGATAATTTTCTTCTGCTTTGTATAGCAGCAGGGGGTTGTAGATGTGTCCCTTTTTGTACAGAAACCTCAGGTGAGTTTGAGAACCCTGTGGTCCTACTCTTGTGTCTTGTCTATGTGAAACTACAGGGAAGTATCTTTATGCTGTTCTCATCAATATGTAAACTATGATTCCCTTCTCAGCATGAAGATACTCATGAGACAGTGGTGAAAATTAATGTGCATTATCACTGCTAGCATTTTAACAGAGGGGCTTCCCATAGTTATTTCTTACCTTGACAACCCTTATCAAAGTTTGGAAGACTGGAAAATGGAGATGAAGTGTTTTTCTAATCTTCCCAGTTAAGTAATTTGTCAGCAATGGGTAACATCACAAAAGTATTTTGAGCCAGATATTCCAACATCTTTGCTGAAACTTGGTTTAAAATCAGCAGGAGCAGTAAATCTTCCTTTTGCAAAGAATACATAGGATGGTGTGGTAGCAGAGGCTTACAGCTATGTTTTGTGATATGCAATAAGACAACATTATAACCCTTGTGAAGTAATCTGTTTGTTTTTGAAGCAGCAATCATAAGTTTTTAGCAAGATGTCAGGGTGTGCTTGAAGTTTCCCAGCAGCCACTCAGTCATGCTGTAAAAATTGCCAAGCTAAGAGTGTCTTCAGAGGTACTATTTTCCTTCTATAGAAAACAGAAAAGACACCTAAGCATTTCTTGTGTTTTCCCTGGAATTTCCACAATGGAGGTGTATTCTGTAGCCTGTGTTACCTGTAAGAATGGGTCAGAGCACTTAAAGAGAAGCCAACAGTAGGGTCCAGAGCAAAAATGTTTCTGATCAAATAAGGAATAACCGTCCAGAGACGGTGAGCAGTTGGTATGTGAGTTATACCTGGGGAAAGAGTAAAATATCTGGTGCATTACAAAGAACTGTGTGTGACTTTTGGTGTTGGAATGCAGATTGTGCGGGATGCAACCTGAATGATATTACCACATTATTAGACTAATGTCATGTGGGGCAACAACAACAAAAAAATATATGTTTTGTACACTTAAACTTTTGCCCTCAGTTTTGTATCTATTCTCTGTTTTAGAGCTGGACCTGAAGCTTTATTTAGCTTTGAAATGGAAAGCTTTTTAAGACTCATGGTAGAGAGGAAAAGAAGACTTTTAAAACAGGCTTCTATTATATGCTGTTAAAAGTATCTGCTCTGAAGTGTTCTTCTACCTGTCCTTTCTTTTTTTCTGTACTTAATTGTTTTAAAAATTGTCTTGCCACTTTTCATCCAAACCTTCTAGCCTTTGGTATCTTGGAGGAATCAGTTTACATTTTATGAAAAGGTTTAAAGCATTTAAAATATGCTAGTCATCTGGTATTCTTTGTCCAGAGAAAGGGGCTAAAGGTGAGTTACTGAGTGGCTGTTGGTTGCTGGTACAAAATAGATGATGTGCTCAAGTGACAGTAGGTTTCAGTAAATGCTTCCCCCTCCTACACACTCTGGCAGTTGAAAAATGCTTCCACCAAGTCACACTGTTGGCTGGTAACTGTTATTCGTGCTTGTTGATCTGCATATTTTAATTGGCTATTTATGTAAGAAGTGTGTTATTTGCAAGAATAAAAGGGTTTTAAACTTCTGATTTATATCTCTGGAGTGTATTGAATTAAGTAAATTTACATAGATTTAGTGTAATATTCATGTTGCTAGTTAATGATTGATCATGTCCCGAACTTACTACTTTCCATGTTTTTAAAAAGACAATTAAGTATGTCCTAGTTCAGTGTGGAGTAACTTGGCAACTTCAGTTTTTGCCACATTTGCTTATAGAACATTATGCCTCCATGACACATAGCAAAAAACATGGATAGAGAGGAAGATTTGTGATCTCAAATATTTCCTAAGTTAGTTTCTTTTCTCATAAGCCAAACTGAATTTCTTGCCAGTACAGTCTGCTGACATGTCATCAATGATTGTCTAAAATGATGGCAGGCTGACATTCTCAATTATGTGAATTACATTAACTGCCCTTTTTCTAACAGAAATCTCATGTCATGTCTAATTTTATTGTGCAGGTCCTAATCTGGAAATTTCCACTTGTTGCCCATTTGTCTGTGCGGGTGCTGTATTTCCTAGCACAGGTCATAGGTGGTGTTTTCAGAGGGTACTATATGGTATTGTGTGATTGAGCAGAAGAAAATTTTTGAGTATATACCATGAACCTTGCTGTTCTGACTTGTTGTCTTATTTTTTTAGATAAGATTTTTTTTAGACTTGTAAGTATTTGAAAACCTGTATTCTGTGCTTTGAATGCCTTTTAATCTTGCCTTCAGAACCTTGTGTTGGTTTTTTGAGTAATGATTGCTTGCATTTTAGAAAGGTTGTTATTCTGGGGGTGTGCTCTTGCTTGTCACTGTACTATCTAGTGTCAGTAGTGTCTACAGAATTAATTTGGTTGATTATGCTATAGGAAAGTAATGTTTGTCTTGTTTTTGCTGTAATGGTCTGTGTAAAAAATGAGGAAAGGCTTGAAAATACTAACAATATTATTAATAGGCTGTCTGCTATAGATAGAAAAAGCAAAACTGGTTTCTGGAATACAGAGCTTTTGCTGGGCTCTACAAGGTGTTTTCAAAAACTTTTTCTAGCTGTACTTGTTTGTGTAGTAATAAGTAGCACTTCTCATTATGAATGAGATGGAAAAGGAGCCTAATTAGTTTACAGTTCTGTAAGTCTTCAGAGAAAAATGAGGCTACTTTCATGTTTAAGGAGGTGGCTGTATTTTTTCAATATTAAGACCTAAAACTTCATGCTGATGAATAGCAAGGAATTTTGACATATAAATCATTAGTAGTCTTATTTAGTTTTGTGATTAATAAATAGGCCAGGAAAAATACTACTTTTATTTGGAAAAATAAAACTTAAATTAAAAAATGTTTTCTTTGCTGAGATACTTAGTGTTTTGTATCCCAGAAGAATAATGTAGCTGCAAGAATGAATAGCAAGTGCTAAGTGCTTAAGTGGTACCATAAATCACATTTTAGAGGACTGCCAATATATTTTTTCAAAATGGATTTCTATGGAAAAATGGAGAAAAACGTAAAATAAAGGAACACACTGTGAAAATTGTAATAACAGAACAACACGTTTACAGCAGTATGTATGGTATAATTTAAATTTGAGAGAACTATAAAATGAAGTTCTAGTAGGAGCAGCTCTGTGATAGTACTGCATGTTTTGATTTGTGGGTTTAAGGTGTTGTGTGCTTTTAATATTACTAAAAATGGATCTTTAGAGACATATTTTGGTACAAATGGGCATCTGCCTTAGCAAACCAATGTTCTTGAACATTGTTTGTGACTCAGTATTTGTAAATACATTGCTGCATTCATAAAATAGAGGCTATTGCTGGGGCAGAGGCTTCATTTTGAGTCACTGTTGGAGGCAAGTGCTATCTTTAATTTCACTCTTACAAGCTTAACAGATGAAAAGTAGTGTTTAATCAGGAGGTAGTTAGGACTCCCATGATCTGCTCCTAGTGTAGTCATCAGTGTGTCTCAAGAGGAAACAAAATGACTAAAAGGATATGTCAATGAAAGAGATAAAGCCTAGAGTACAGATTTCTGGAGAGCATTGTCTTTGTGATGAGTTGGCACATGAGAGGCATTTTAGCATTCTGAAGTACTGAATAATTACCTCTAACCTCAGGCTCCTTTGGAATCTGCACTCTTGTAAATACAGTAGCCAGTAATTATCACTACTGGATGTCCAGACCTTTACCCATTGTGTCATGTCCCTGTGACTGCCCAACTGACAAGAGACATGCAAATCTTGTGTGGTTTAAATAATCCTAACACATGCTATAAGACTGAGAGGATCTTAATTGACACACTTAAAGAATTTGTTTTAACTTTCTGTTTTCTTAAGATATGAGATCTGACAAGTATCTGCTTTGCTTGCCAAGTACCAGGCTGGGTAGTTGCTTGGGGGTTGGTGTTCTGTTGGTTATAATTGCAGACACTTTTGTCCTCCTGTGAGCCCTTAATTGAAACCTGGTTTATGTGTTGGAGCTTGCTATTGATTAGTTGCACAGAACAGCAGGAGTAACAAAATTGAAGAGAAGTGTTGCCTGTGTCTGAATTTGAGGTTTTGGTCTATCTGGTCATTGACTGTAGTGTCACAATCCACAGTGTTCACTGTTTAGTTGTAGGAATCTGAATTTTGACTAAACTACTATAGTGTTGACTTCCTAGAGATATCAGATTTTTGTTTAAGTCTAAGCATTTATGTAAATCCTGTTATATCTAGGAATAAGAATGGAAGCAAAACAACAGTGTCATCAAGACAGTCAGTTGTAGAAGTATGAATTAACAAAAACCCTACCTGATTTAGACAGAAGAAACCAAATCTTTCCTTTGGAGAGAAAGGAAATATTTGTTCTGCACAACAGGTTTAAAGTTTGTGGCGAGAATCATTTTACAAAGTACTTCTGTACACAGTTAGGTTTTAACTATATCTGATGTTTCTGAACTTTAATTACTTGTCCCAGTTTAAGTTGAAGAGCCCTTGCAAGTAAAGAAACACTTTGTTGAAATGTTTCTTCTGAAAGCTGGTGCATGTTCATAGATATTAGATCAAAGAACATGTTTATACAGTGATACATAATCCATGTTCTGTGTAGTTGTTTCCTCTAACTCTAACAAATGCCATGGGGAGGGCATAATGAAGACTTTCTGCTTTCCTTATTTTGCAACCTAAGAAGTTCCTCTCTGATTAAATGCTCTTGAAGATCCTTGGAAGCCATAATTTCATTTTCTCTAGTAAACTACTTTTCCAAACGGTACCTGTTTGTTTTTGCCACCTGAGAGGTGAAAATAACATTCAAGCTGCCATTGTGATAGAGCCTAATTATTCTGTTTTGGCATAGTACTTTGTCATTAATGCTAACTGGGGATATTTGAATGAATTCAGGTTCATAGCTAATGTGGTTTAAACTCTAGCAAGGGGAACAACTCAGGTTAGAGCTACTCAATCTTCAACTTGGTGGACTTGGGCCTATTTTGCAGAAAATCAGTTAGAGTGAAAGCCTGTGGACTCTGACTATTGCAGCTGCCTAGGTGAATTTTATTATGTTTGAGCAAGATCCTGCAGCAGAGTAGTAACTTGTAGCTCTATTATACATAAGGCTCTTAAATCTATTTAATGGCTTGTATTTTTTCTGTTTAGTTGTGCTACACTAACAGACGTATGCTTCTCTTTCTCTGAAGTCTTTCGTGCCACAGCAAGAATCCTACACTAAATGCTGAAATTCTGCTTAATTGTTTTAGGCTGTTGTAGTAACTTGTGTTATAAATGTTAACATAGGTTTAGTTTTTTTAAGACGTACTAAAATAATGAAGACCAGCAGAATGGGAGTGAATGCAAGTAAGTCCACTGTACTGGTGTAAAGTGGAACAAAATGTAGAGGAGCAAAAACACAAGTAACTCGGTGTTCTATTGAACAAATACTACAGGTTGGAAATCACATAAGTTATCAAAATCTGCTTATATCCTCCAAGTACCAGTTACAATAGATAGGTACTGTCATCTATGGAAATGCAGAAACAGACAAATCTCCTGCAATTTTTCACAGGTGTATTTTCATTTTTTTCTCTTGTCCATTATAGTACTTTTAGATCAGTAAGAAACAGAGTAGTTCTAGTTCTGGTTTAATGAAGGGTACTTTGCAGTTGCTTGAAATGAACTCAGGTTAACAACCCTATTTTCATATCCTAAGTTTTGTGGATTTTTGTTATGTGTTGGGTTTTTTTTTTCTATAGGAGAGTGATATGTCAATCTTTTTCACACTGACACCATATGCCTTGCTGCAAACTTAGAAGCTGCATTGAATATAAAAAAGGATGTTCAAACTTCATTATTTATCCTTCACTTTGACTAGTTCAGAGTTGACTTGGCTTGGTGCACGTTCTAGTTTTGAAAAAATGGGCATGGACTCAGGGGCCCTGCCTGTGATGGCCAGATAATGAACTCTGGTGTATGTGGGATGCTTATATTACCTGGTAACTAAAATCTGTGATGCCAAAATGTACGAAACCATGGAGATATGATTGGTACAGAACATAGGCATATGAAGTAATAAATTTAGTGTCTAGCTCATCCTTTTCCTATGTGAGTACTTAGGTCAATGAGTCCATTTAAGTGAAAGAGCTAGGCAATTGCTTTAACTCCAGACTGAGAAAACCTTTGCGACTTGATTCATTTCTCATCACAATCTTTTATCAGAGGGAAAATTTGGTTATCTAGCTCCCTATAATGGGTGTTTTCTGCTCTCTGTATCTTGTGGGATTTAGACTTGCTCCAAGGTTTACTAAGTGTTTTGCTGGTGTTGGTTATAGCTAATGTTAGTGTATAATTTTACTAATTTATGAATATTTTCAAACCAGAACAGTTTCTGACTGGGATCATATCAGTAAAAAATTATTCTCAATAGGTAAGAGTAAAAATTTGTCTCCTACTATCACACTTGTAGGGCTTTTTAACTGTACAATTTGTAAAAGAAAACTTCTTTCATTTAAACAATTTCATTTTGAACCACCCTACAAAAAAGTCTTTATCTTACTGCTTATTACTTGTCATTAGAATGTGCTCACTACAGAGTACTCCAAGTTTGCCCGCGGCTTATTTAAATGTGAAAGAACACATATGGGTAGTTGGGAAACACGTTTATGCAAGCTATTATGTTTCTCTTCCCAATTCAGTAATTCCAAATGCAAGTATGCTTGCCTGCCCCTAGGTAGCATTGCTATGTAATTGCCTTTGATGGTTACTTGGTTTTGGCTTTGTCATGAAAAACAAATCTATGAATTCTGTATATTAATTATCTTTTTAGCATCATTCTTTGAGTTCAATGTTAAGAAGTTTAGCTACAGTGTAATCATCTACATCAGAATCTTTGAGGAATCGCAATAATGGTGATTCATTCATAATTCACAATTTCCATTATCTTCTTTCTACAGTTAGTATGTGGTAAAATTTATAGCTTCATTTACATTGTGTCCTATGAATAATAGAAGAAATACAGTGAAGACCATGGGAAATGATCTTGCTGCTGCAGATGCACTCTTAAGCAAATCTGCATTACAATGCAGCATGTTGCCTCCTGCACAACAGTTTCTACAGAGCCTACAGCTGCAATGGGGACACTTCATTAAATGGAAACTCTATCATTTCCAACTTGAAAGCAGCATGGAGATGAAAATGTAAAAAATATTACTGTAGGTAAATAGTATAGTTGCAACACTTATTTTTTCACCTACAGTATAGTATCTTGAGCACATTCATAAACAACAAGTAGAAACAGAAGTACTTAAGTAGGTAACTACAGTTTGTAAGAATGTTCTTGTTAGCACTCAATGTTTGAAAGCACTTGTGGGTACTAATGTAGAAATAATTCCTATGATGAATTAGCTACTGTAGTAACACTGTCTTGGAGCATAATATCTCATAAAAAAAAGTCCTAATTCAAGCAATAGAAATATTGAGAAGTTTAATATGACAATGAAATCCTTTTTTTCCTTTTTATAAAACATCACATCTGATTTTTTCACTTTATACTAAGTTCTTGACAGCATTCAGTAACCTTGTTCTGTATTATATTTTCTTAGAGAATGCAGTCATCAACAGAGATGTCCTTAACTGTAACTTACTGAATCTGATATTCCATTAGTGATGGAATGTCTGTTATTTATTTGAGAACTGTTAAGGTATGCTTACTAGCTCAGTTAAAAGTGACAATTTTTATCTTTAGGTGTGAAATACACATCCTGTTTCCACTGAAATTGAACAATCCATTGAGGCAATAAATTGGTTATTAATCAAATAATGTATTGTACATCAAAACTCTTTGTTCAAATAGCAGAGAGATAATGATATTGTTTTCAGGATGATAACGGTGACTAATCTATTAAACAAAACCAAACAAATAAGAGAAAAAGAAAGAAAAGACTAAAGGTGTTGGGAGTGTTGGTGTGTGGGGGTGTGGTGTTGAGCCCTTCACCAGCTTTCTTGCCCTTGGAGACATTTCAGCACTTGGCTGTGTCTTACAGCAAGGGGCCCAAAACTGGATGTAGTATTGAAGGTGAACCTTTAAGTTAGATATTTCTCAATTCTACTGCTTCGGAAGACTACTATGCTAGGCTTTATCTAGCTTTGCAGACATGTCAGATACATCCACGCTTCATCTTTAATGTTCCTGTCAGACTACTTTAATTGTTTTTGATAATCCTTTCAGTGAAGTTCTTTAAGACAAATAGGACCTAATTAACTATTGGACTCATTAGGTAAAATCCATGCCCTGTATAGGTCAATAGGACCTTTTCCACTGTTGTCAGTGAGGCTAATATATTGACTGTTTATTTCAACATAAAGAAGTTGCAGTTTGAATGCCAGAGCTGTTTTTCTGTAGTCTACCCTTTTGGAAATAAACATTAGTATTCAGTGAGTTTTAACTGGTAGATAGAAATGTATGAGAGACTTCTATCATGCCTCTTTTAAACTGTTCAACATGATTCCATTTTTATTGGCCAGACAGGTCCCTCAACTTTTATGTTCAGAAAAATCCCTTTTTTTCTGAAGCTTTATGGGGAAGGTGTGACAGGACATAAACATGTGAATGGTACTTGTGATACAGTAGATTGGCTTGAGTCATGCTGGGAGAATTGTCTAAGCAGCATAGAGGAATTCAGCTGCACCTCATGATTCTCATTTCCTTTTCTCCATCTACCTCTTGCCTGAAGGGGATTTGGTCAGACAACTTAGTGTGAACTATAGATAATATGCAAATGAAACATCCTTTGTTCATATTCCTCACCTATTGGTCACAGGACTTTGCACCGGTTCTGGAAGAACTTTCACTTCAAGCTCATGATCTCTTAGACCACAGCAAACCATGCTACTTTAGTAATAAAAGCAAGACTTGCTGCAGCATTTCTCTCTCCTGTGCATAGTCCCCAAAGAGCAGTATGAGTCTAACAAAAAGTATATCTTCCCTTGGCCTGAAAATAGGGTTATAGTACGTGACTAAAGCAGAGATATTGGGTGATAAAACTGTAATTGCTATTCTCAATCTGATTTTTTAGCAGTTTGGATGGTTCATTGATCAGATACTACTCTCCAACTTGGTCTTTCATCAGTCCCCTCCCTTATTTTAAATGCCTTTAGACTTGGATGCCTGTGAATGTTGAAAGTATTCAATAAATGTTGAATGGCAAGAATTTCCTGTGGTATACAGGGAAGTACTGCAGGGGGAATGGGTATAGCAGTAAATTCAGCTACTTCATAAACATCAGTATAATGCTGGTGCATGCAATGTTAAATGTGTTGTATATCAAGCAGAGACATGTAGAGTACACACAGTAAAACACTATTATTTTGTAGTGAATACCTTATGAGACCACTATAGAGGTTTCAGTGAGACAGCAGGCTTTTTTTTTTTAAACAAATTCTAACAGTATTTTTAATAATGGGATTAACAAGATAGTTGGTCATTCTAATTTTATAGACAGATGTTTGAAAAGTTGTTCTGGATAAATTGTTTCCTGTTGGTAGAGATGAGTTTGTGTTTTAGAGCTGAAAATGAAACCAGGATCCCAATTTAGTCTGGTGTTTCTACCTGAGTCTTGCATCAGTCAGATTTTCAAATCCATGGTGAATAAGATAACAAACTAACATGATTTGTTCCACTCACTTTTGATTAAAAAATGAAGTTAATAAAGAACTATGTATGGTTTTGTGGATTTACCATCTGTAAGAATTGATTGCATGAGTTGCTGGCCAGGGAAGTGTTAAATAATCTGTTGCAACATCCATTTAGCAAGGTTCAATCTGTTAGTATCATTAAAATGTGCCTCTCCTGCAGAGTGCTTCTGTTGTACCTAATTCTGTCATATATATGCATGCTGTTTTATTAGCACCGCTGTTTTGAACTCTAAACAGTTTAGATCTGTCCATAGGTCCCCTTTCATGGATATCAATAGAAAAATTGCAATTATGCAAGTACAAGGTGTTTGTAATATGTTTCTTGAAGTTGCTAAGACAACTTTGACATTACTGGAGTATAATAAAATTTCAGTTGATATCTGAAAGGCTAAACTCTTCTTTAATAGTTTTCCCTTACTTTTATTTCAACCATTTCAGTTTAAAATTAAACAGTACTTTATTTTGCAGTCCACAACTAGTGCTGTTAAATGTTGGCTTTAACTCTGTACTTGAGTTATTTGCAGGACTGCAGTAAAAGAGGATAGTTTGAGGCACTCTGTTCCCTTAGTGTGACTCCTTACATCTTGAAAAGCAATGTGAAACTGTTAAAATGTGTTGTACAGCTTGTAGCAATCTTCACAGTAATTTCAAAATGATTTCACTAGTATATGATTCTATCTTAAATACTAGATTTTCAGTCTCTGGAGGGAGGGCTACAGTCAGGATTCCAACCATACTAACTCACCCAGGGAGTGTTGGGGTGGTGCAGCATGGACTGCTGGAATTGCCCAGTTAATTCACCAAGACCCAGCCCTGCCTCCCTCAGAGCTGAGAGCTGTGTGGAAAAAGTCAGTGGGAGAACTAGTTGAATCCATAAGTACAAAACTTAAGTTTTTCTGACTCATGATATAGGTCTTGTCACAAACCCATGTGTGCTACAGAATTGCTGCTGCATTCCACTCCAGAAGTGGCTTCATCTCAGCAATGCATAGAATTAAGTTGCTTTTGCCTCTTATTGGGTTGTGAGCATGTTCTGTATTTCTGATGTATAAAATGGTGAGGTGCCCTAAGAAGGGAAACGGATGTCATGTTGTTCTTTTTCTTATGGTACTTTTGCTTTATTTCAACTGAATCATACATGGTATGATAAAACCAAATAAATTTTATCAGTCTGACATATCTCCCCCTCTTATTTTTTTTTGTTGTTGTTTGTTTGTTTTTTTACTCAAGATATCAAATTACTTGAGCAAGAACTATTTACTATCATTCATAATTTTGACCAGCTTAACCCTTTTGACCTGTTCTTTAAGGCAATAACTCTCTGTTGCTGGGAGAAAACAAAGATAGCAAGGTTAATGTTTAAAGAAAAGTCAAGTATTAGAGTACAAGGAGTATTTGATGCATCAAGACTGAACAGAATTTTATCTAGCTTAGGTTACTGGTATGTTCTAGAACCTAAGCAGGTGTTTAGAAATAGCCATCAGTTTTGTTTGAGCTATACAGCCTTATTTCTCTTTGCATGACGCTGTAGGTCCTCTCTAAACCTCTGTTTCAACTTCACAAATCTATTTTCTCTAGATATAGGTAGTTGCATTATGGTTTGAAGAAATGTATTAGTTTAATCTTCTGCTAGAGTTATAATAACATTGCCTTTGGAGTCCACTTTGGTAATAAATATGACCTCTCTGTTCCCCAGAATAAAATAATTAAAATAAAAATTGAATGTGCCAGAAAGTCTGTACTACAAACAGAATGGAATTGTATGCTATAATTCTGCACATTTCAGTTGGCACTATATTCTATACCTTGAGAAGGATTTAATAATAAGGTTGTATTTTACAAGGAACTCTAAATACAAGTTTCAAAAGCTTTTTTGTCCCCAAATAAAGTTGCAGCTAGTGCTACTTATAAGACTTACAGTGTAATTAAATTACTTTATTGTCCTAATTTTGAGGTGAGCTACCTGTGTGAACTCGGTCTGGAACTAGGCATACATTTGAAAGAGGTATGGGAAAACTCCATCTTGCTGTCATCCAGACAGCATATGTTGGATTTTGTTCTATCACAATAGGAGTATTTTTGAACTAAGATGTTATATTTTAACTTTATATCTTTGTTATTCCATTACAAGATCTTAAAGAAAAGCAAACAGTCCCCCCATCCCTCAACTAAATACAATAAAACACTAGTATATCCTCATGATCTTTTTTTTACTTTATGCTTTGTTTTAATGGTTGTCTGATGCATGTGTTGTACCTATCTGATGAAGGATGGGTATTAAAAAATTCTACAAAACCTGTTAATAAAAAAATAGTGGTTTAATTTGTGTGCTTAAATGTTGTTTGTTGGGGGTTTGGCTTTTTTTTCTGATTTATATTAGTTGGCAGGATTGTAAAATGCTGAATTACATGTTCAAGTGTTACCAAAAAAAAACCCAAAACATTTTATCTTCAGAGAAGATGATGGAGACCATAAGATGGTTATGAAAGTGAGTAGGATAGTCCCTCTGATTCCCTTTTAATGCTGTTTTCAGATTGTAGTACCCAAAGTTAGAGATTGCTTTTTACCTAATGTTTTCCTAGTTTCTTCATGATCTAGTAGCACCTTTGGCAGATACCTCTTCTTATTGCTAGGCTTACTCTCTTCTGTTACTGTTTTGAGCTACAGTTTACTTCTAGGAAATAAACATATACATTATAAAAAATAAGGGGGAGTTCAGTTCATCATATTTGCTATCACAGAATTGTTGTGTTGAAATGTGTTGTTCATGAGGGATGGAGAATGCAGTTTGTGTTTCCAGACTTGTGAATTATACAGGAATTCTGTCCAACTTTCACCTGGAAACTGTCTAGTTTTCATAAGCTGTCCTCAGGTTGTACAGGTGTTTTCAGTGGGCTGTGTGGTCTGCTTGTTGGAAAAAAAATGTTGTGTGACATAATCATGATTGTTGTGTTTAGATTTTTTAGGTTTTGAAAAGCACAGCTTGGAGAAAGAAGATAATACCAAGTTCTGGAGTGATACAGTGGCAAGCATTTCTAATAAGTGTCTCTACCTTTCCCTTAGAACTCTGCTTGAACTCAAGAACTGTTTGTAAATTCAAACCCTATTCCTTTCTTTCCCTCAGGAACAACAGTTTCTTTATTAAATAGAATGCAATAATGTGGCTTAATGTGTATTGTGACTAAAATTTCAATAGAGCTGATACTTGAGTTGGTTTTTTTTAAGTGTATATAGTGGTATTAAATATGCATTTTAAAACTCTTGATCTTTTGGCACTGCTTTTTAACTCACATTTATCTAACAGGATGTGAACAAAATAACATTGCTTGAAGCTCTGGGACAGTATAATCTACTGAACGTGTTGTGTGTGTTTTGCACAAATTCATGCTAAGTTAAAAACTTAATGGTACCCAGGGAGATAATTTGCAGAGAGTAAAGCTGCTTCTTCAAGTGGGCATTAAATGTCTTCACAAAGGCCATACGATAATAGTACCAGAGCTGGGATTACAGTTGTGGTGTGTTGTAGTTTTGTTCCAGGCTCGTTCTCGTCTTTACATCTTGAATATTTTAGTCCTTTCTTTTTCCAATCAGTTCTAAGAATGTCTTTTTACTTGAAGCCATATATTGAAAAACTTTGATTCCATAGCTTCTGTAACCTTTATTTACAAGAACAAAGATGAAAAACTTAAAGGTCTTCAATAGAGAAACTTGTCTGTTTCCAAGTCTCTCTTGGTTTAAGTTTCCATACCTCTCTAATCTTCAGACTGTTAGCAGTATTTCCTATCACAGAAGATGTAGAATGGAATGGGAAAAATCCACTGCTTCTAGCTGTGGGCCTGTATGTTTTTGCCTGTTATTCTGGAAGGAGCAGTGTGGCACTTGCATAGCCACTGGTGCCCCATCCCCTGGGTCTGATGTTTTGAAGGCATAACATCTGGAAGGTAGGACAGCATGATGGTGAAGCACCTGAGAAGTTGATTATCAGGCACTGTAAAATGTCATGAAAATAGGTTTTCAAAAGGGATGCAAGAATAGCTCAGAGTACATGATGCATGTTCACCTAAGACAGACTGTAGGTGAATGTACTGAAATAAGCATCACACCTACAAACTGTATTTCCTACAGGCTTTGAATGTATTGTGCCAAGTTATATATTGTTATATTACATTCTAGTTTACCAGGTGTGGGTAAATAATAATGTCTAATTTAAATACCACACAAGTATTGAGTGTTTAAGTAGCCAATATACCAAATAAAATCTTAATAGGATGAAGCTAAGAGATATTTGCTATTGATCTATTTTCTTTCCTATGAAACTATACTGGATTGGCTTCTGCTAAAAAGCAGAAGTGGAACAAATTACCTTGTTCTAGGCGGTCATTTCTAAACTTCAGATAGGGCAAATGTTCTACAGGTATTAATTTGGCAAACAATTAGATCTCTGTGCTCAGTTAAGGTGGGTGTGCTGTGTTGTAAGCAGAAGAGCCCTATTTTGTAGCAGTTGTCAATGTTTCATCTGTTTCAGGTGTTCTGGCTGTAGGTAACTGGAGAGTTGGGGATGCTGCCCTCAGTCAGTCAGCAGTGTGTGAATGTCACTTCTTAGTTGGCTGATTCTGGTGTAGGAAACATGCGTGATGAGGTGTTCATGCAAAAAGGATCTTATTTATACACTTAACTTGGATTATAAAAAAGTGTTCTATTAAAAACATTTGTTTTTCTTATTGCTATCACTCATATTTATTTATTTTTTTTACACAGGAGACTGCTATGTTGAGCAATGCTGGATATCACCACTGGAAACTGCTGCTTGATTTACTGGTAAAGTTCTCAACTCATTCTTTGTATCTCCAAGATCCTTATGTCTGTGGAGAAGATACATTTAAGATGCCATAATTTATGGTAGAAACACAATTGCAAAGAGCTCAGATTTTGTACCGATAAGTAACGCCTTCAGAGCTGGTATTGAATATTTAGCATTTGAGAATTTGGGGGTTTTTTTTACTGGTAGGTTTGTTACATCTGTAAAACTATGTCTCTTCCATTCTTGAATCTTAGTTGTGGAGTATTGAGGTAAGTAGGTTAAAATGAAATATCTTCACTTTCATGAATTGAACTGACACATTTTCTTCTAACTTAATTTGCTATTGAAATGCCTGTCTGAGATGCCCTTTGCCTTATAAGAATTGTAGATTATGCACTTCATGCCTCTGCTGTATTCTAATGAAGGCAAGACACATTTCAAGTTAAATACCTGTTGAACTATAGGGGTGCATATAATATCTAAACTACATATTTCAGGAAGCAAGCAGGTAGGAGAACATTTGAAGCTGAGCTGATAAATAGGTACATATTTCACTGTAATCTGAAATGGATATATCTCTTGTCTAATTGCTATGAGTAATTGTGGCATCTTAGAGCATTAAATGAGTTTAAAGCAACTCGTGTATTTCTAGTGAGACGTATATATTTTAGCTATTAGATCAACAGCACAGTTTTTGGTGCTTTTTGCATGAAAGATACAAATGAAGTTAGAAACTTTTCAACAGTGATACCGTATATGAAAGCCATTTTCAGCCTTTGTGGCCAAGAGTTCTGTTGAATGCTTTTCCCTAAAACCCCTCAAATGTTCCTTATTTTCAAAAACACCCATGACAGTTCATTCAAAATTATTTGTCCCCTTTTCATCTGTGAAGTCTCATTAAAAACTAAGATGTGAGAAGGATATAAGCTTCAAATGTGTTTAAAACTATTTAAATATAACACATTTGGATCCTTTGTTCTTTCATTTCAAAAGGTACCCTAATTGTATGTTATTTCTGATATATTTTTTTCCACCATTTTCATCAGTTATTCCCTCTACAAACTAAATCCTGGAGCAGTGCCTTCATATTGCTCTTATACATTCTCATGCTGGTATTATGCATGATCTCATCCTGCAATACTATACATATAATGACCAATCATCAAGTGATTTTTTTTTATTAGAGTAACTTTTTGCAAGTCACCTTGTCCTTCTTTCACATATCATATTATTACTCAAATATTAAAACAATTGCTGTAAATTCTTCTATGGGAGTAGAAAAGGTGCATTTCTAAATGTTTTTAATGAGTTCAGGTTAAGTGTGAAATCATAATAAATAAGCTGTAGAGATGCATTACTGAGGCTTCATCCTGAAATCAGTCATTTCTGAGCAAGGTTGGGCAATCCACTCAAAACAAATGAGGATGAAAAGATGACAATTGTAGCTGTATTCTAATCTTATAACTCATGTTCTTAATGTTCAAATATAATCCTTTCTGTTTTTAACTGTTTGAAGCATGTTTGTCAAGCAACCATTAGGTCTAGATTATATAGTAAAAGCTTGGATGAACTTCCTAGGGATATGTCATTTGGTTTGTAAAGAAAACAAAACAATCTTTCCAAAGGAGGTATGATGGTATAGTTTTCATTTCTAGCTCTATGTGTTTTCTGAGAGTCTGTGCTTGGAAGCTTCTGCTGGGATGGAGAACCCTGCAGTATCTCCAGTACTGGGCAATGCAACCTTAAAGGTAGAATTCAATTTAGGGAAACAAACACAAGTTTCTTCTCACTATGCTTGTTACTCATCCCCTTAAGAAGTTACCATCCAAAACATTTTAGGTTGTTTTTTTTTTTAATTAATCTAACTTTGCCATTATTTTTCTACATGGAAATTCAGTGACATAGCACATATTTGGTGTATGTTATCTGATGTTAGGTTCCAAATCTATTGAGCAAAAAGCATAAGATAATACTGAGCATGTAGAAAGCTAATCAAATTTGTCTGCTCAGTTCCTCTCCTCTGCTTTTCTTCAATCTAGAGAGGCACTTCCTGGTCACAACTGCACTTGCTGATGTGTATCACTGTGGTGTGTGTTCTGAAACGCTGCATCTGGGATGACTCAACACAGTGGTCATTGTGTGTTTAGATGTAAGCAATAGGAAATGGGTAATACCAACTGCCTGTTACCAGTTGTATTCCAGTTCTGTTGGCTGCTTGTGCTATTTTTGATAACTGTTAAAGAAGTTAAGAAGGGCACATGCTCAGAAATTGAACTTGTGCAAATGAAAATCTGTGATGAGATTTGCTTAGGAAGTAAAGGTGAAAAATATCTTATGCATAAATTGTCTTGAAACAGAAGAACTTGGGGACACACACATAACAATGAGTGAACTGTTTCTTAATGATAAATAAATCTGTCTACCTGTAGTGTTTTTATAGGGCTCCAGAGGAGTGTGGTTTGGAATACTTAATTATGTTTTGGAAATGCCAAGTCATTTTGGCATTTTTGTGTTATGAAAGAAAAGTGTTTGTTGTATCTCTAGTATTTATGTGTAAGGCAATGCTTGAATAAAATGCCTTTGGGCACATAAAGGGTTTTTATTTTAAGTTTGGATCTTATCAATTTAGTCAAATTTTCATTTGAGGTACTGCCTTGTTCAGCTGTTTCTAGTGAGGTGTCAATGGTGCCTAAGCACAACTGCAGATCTTTGCCTTCCTCAAATTCCCTTTGATTTCCAGTCTATTGCCAACCACAATTGTCCCACAGAATGTGAACTTCATCCTTACAGCTCTGTGTAGAGAAAAGCTCAGTTGCTGGTTGTGCAGAAGGCTATGGCACTCACTTAAAGCTATGTTACTAGTGCTGTAAGACTGCACAGAGTAGTTGTGTGAAAATTACTGGGGGCTTCTGAGGGAGATGTGCCTTCCCAAATTCCCAGAGAGTTCTCAACCCAGAGGTGTTGAGAAAGGAGCTCTGAAGAGGTAGCTCCAGTTAAAGAGGAAGCAGAGGAGAAAGCTCCTCTAAAGGTGACCAGGCTGTAGGGGATGGGAAGGAAGGTGGTTGTGATGTGTTCTGTGTGGTTGTGTTTGTTTATATATAAATGTATAAGCACAAAACATTTTGTGTATATTCTGTTTGTGTGTACATATTAAAAAAAACCCCAAAACAACATCAAACCACACACACAAAAAAACACCAAAACAACCCCAGGGAAGTAGAAAGAGACTGAGGCAGATGTGGTGGTGGGATGTGTGTCTGTCAAGGCAGAAGCTGATCCTGATGCCTTGTTGGACTGCAAAGCTGTGGTACCTGGCTGGAAGAACTGCAATTCTGGCAGTGTCTGGCACTGGCTGTTACCACATCTATATATCTCAGTTGTTCCTGGACTCTGTTCACAGCTACATGTTTGCAAATGTAGTGGGTTGTATGTTGGCTGAGTAAAAGTTCTTGCAGAACTAAGGGGTTGTAGATGTTTTAGTTGCTTGCTTTACTGTCCCCACAGTTCCGCATTCCCATGCCTTATTTTGTAACTGGCTGGGTCCTTAGGAGAACATGCTCTGAAGTGGTGTCTGTTTACGTGCAGTCTGTAAGAGCCCTGGTGCCAAGAGTGAGATGACTTTACTGTGTCTGCAAACTAAAAAAGCTTTACACTCTGCTCTTTCTGAATGCAATTGTCTAACTTGTGTGTGGTTTTGAACTTGTTCTAGGACAGCTCTCAGCTTTTCATGTGTATGTGAAATAAAATGCCTGGAGCAGTTGAATGGCCTGTGCTCTGGTTCTTGAGTCAGAACTAAGGTGGCCTTTCAGGGACCATATGGTGACTCAGGAGGGGAGGACCCAGGTGTGTTTTCTCTATTGATAAGCCCTTAAACATTGAATATGCTGAAGTGTTTGTGTTTGTAGCATCACCTTTTTCCAAGTTGAGTAGGAATGAGAGCCTGCAATATGAACTTCCTAATCCTGTTTTCAAAATTACAAGTTAGAAATTGTTTGAAAAAAGTTAAACTTGTCAAAGCTTAGAAATCAGAAGTTGTGATGCAAACATTGTTCATAGACTACTTGTCCTATTGTACAAAGTACAAAAGGACTATAGCCAGTATATTAATTCATTAGCTCTGCTACTCATAGTTGGTAGTGACTTTTCTGGCAATTTCTAGTTTAGTTTTTATTTCAGTTGTGGAGAAGGTTTCATTGTTTTCCTTGTGGGGAGGAATAAGGAGCATGTCTTAAACCTGCTAAATGTCAGACAAAGAAAGAACAACCCTGGCCTGTCTCCAAGTTCAAAGGTGAAATAAATAGTCATCTAATAAAAACAATTGAACGAGAGAAAAATCACATGCCAGGAGTGTTTTACATAAATGTAGGTGTGTCGTTAAAGGATAACTAGAGATATATACATCTCCTGGGGAAATCCATAATAAGCTTGTTAAACTGAATCAATAGACAATTAATGTAAACAAAAGCAAGGGAAAGTCTCAGTAACTACTTGTAAATGAGGGCCCAGTAAGACTCCAAAGATAAAAGAAAATAGTCAACAGGTGACAACAACTCACTCAAAGAACATTATTGTGGAATCATCAATAAAAGACTAATTTCAGAGTAAAGAAATAAAGCTGCCATCTCCTAGGACTGGAAGAAAGGAATTTATGCTCCTGCAGTGCAAGATGGACTTAGGGTAACATCCTACTGCTTGCCTTTCCCGTGCGCAGCAGCTGCTTTTCAGCATCGCTTTGAAGAACCTCCTTACTCAGGAAGGCTCATGTCTCCTCTGAAGTCTAACAAAGTGAAATTTGCAGCAACAGACTTGTTCCAGCTTTTGAGTAGAAGGTTCTAGTTTTTAGGAACATTTCACCCTAACCTCCTGTCTCGGTGGGGATGAAAGATAAAATGTACAGCTGTTGATATTTTTCCCACTGCCTCCTTGGATGCATGTAGGATTTTCACATTTAGTCTTGGGCTGTGGAGAATGAAAGCTGCAAGCAAATGCATGCAAGGACTGGCTCCCAGACAGGACTTCTAAAAAACACGTGGAGGCCACTTGAGTGTGTATTGAAGTACCTGTCTCTATGCTTGTAATACAAACATAATTCTCGATAATGCTTTCTATGCTGGTTGCTCGCCTCTACCTATGGTTCCTACAAGACCTACTTTCAGAAGTTTTTACAGTTCATGTGATGTGAAACTGTGACAGGAAAAGTCTCAGGTGTAAATAATGTAAGCACTATGTATAGGGAGGCACTGGTAATTTTGGGTATAAGCTTTCTGCATGATGCATCAGTTTGTTGGTGTCACTGTTGTAAATGGCATTGAAGTTGAGGCTAGTGTCACTTTTTTAATTCTAGGAAATGGAACAATTGCTGATACAGTTAAAATTGAGGCTTTAATAAAATGTGAAGGTAAATGATATCTAAGTTATGTTTCCAAGAGTCTTGACACTTCTCTGTAGCATTTGTAGACTTGTGAAGTTTATTTTGGTGGTCTGCTTATTGTTGTTTTTCTTTTTTGTTTTTCTGGTTTGCTTTGTTGTTTTCTGTTGTTGTTGGTTTTTTTTTTTTTCCAGTTCTTTCCCTTGTGACATTTCCATAGGTGATATATGCTTGGTGTTGTAAAACAACTCACAAGCCAATTAAATTACATGTTAGTTAATAGTTTGGGTTTTGGTTTTGTTTTTTGTTTTTTTCTCAGGAAGATTCTTTCTGCTCCTGTTACACCATTGCTTTTAGCTTAAAAGAAACTGATTTTTAGGAGTTTTTATTAAGGGGGAAGGAGCATTGGAAGATGGAAAAAAATGTAATCCACAAAGGGACATACTGCAAACATGTTTCTGTGTTTTGTTATACACAGTAACCATTGCAGTATGTACACTTCACTCTCCAAACTGGTAACACTTGTATCATCCTTAGTACCGCTATAATAGTGCGTAACTTGAATCTCTCAATTGTACCTGGCACTTGTTTCAATAAGTAATACTTAAAAATGTCTGACTTATAAGAGTCTAAAAAGAATAAAATAGATACCATATATGTATATTGGGCGGGGAGGGCGGGGAGTGGGGCAGTAAAGGCTATGACTCCCTTGTCAAAGGATTATTCTTTTTTTTAATATGTTGACTAAAGTGAAATTGCTCAGCCATGTCTGATAGAGAGATGCACAGATAGCTTTCATCCCTCTGCCTTCCAGGGAATCAAGTGTTTTTGTATGATCTGAAAAATCTTTCTTGACTTGATTACAAGGCTATGAGGTGATGGGTGGCTGCACAGGGGCAACTCAGTGGTATGGGCACTTCAGGGCATTCAGTGATATTTGCAGCAAATGCAGTGAAAGCATGTACTTCAGCTGCTTCTGCTCACTGCACACAAGTTTTCCTTCCCTTAATGTTTTCCCAGCAGTCACCACTAAGCAATGGAGGATGTGAATAGATGTGCAGAGCCATCCTGTTCTTCAGTTTTCTTGAAGCTTCCACTCCAACTGTGTCAAGACTGAGGTTGAGGCAGAGGAATGGTTTCAGCATGTGTAAATGTTATGAAGACATGTTGATGCAGGTATAACCTTTCTGTAACCTGCTCTAAAAGGGAAGCAGAAATGCAGTGAGCTGCTGTATGGGCTTCAAGTAAAACTTTGTAGAGTCAAACCAGAGATAAATGTTTGCAGAATAAAATGTAAAAATTGTCAGTTTTAATGTTCTATTTATTTGAGTATCACCTGTACTGGATGACCATTTTTGAAATGTAAGCATTCCTTTACTTGACTAAAGTGTTAACTATAGGCATTTTCTTGTCTAAGACATTCCCCCCTGCCTTTATTTCATTTATTTATTTATTTCCTGGGGCTTGGTCACTGCCCAAGGAATAAACTGAAGCTCTGATGAATGGAAGTCATTAAATGATCAGGGACTGACAGGAGGTGGTAAACTGATCAACAGTAACTGTGCCTATCAGAAAGCACTAGATCTGTAATTTAGAGATGAAATTGAAGTCATGGTGAAAAATATAAGATGAAAACTAACAGCAGTACAAGGCAAATCTTACCATTTTATCCCATCAGAGTATTCCAGTCCCCAGACAGAATAGAAGGAGTTTGTTCTGGACAGTCATTAACCAAAAACTCTAGATTACCTGGATGTCCAATGAGAAAATCCTTAAGTGTGAAAAGCTGTCTTGAGACTAGTATGATCAGCTGGGGACAGTCAGCAACTGTGTACAAAAATAGTCTCAAGATGCTCATGGAGAAGTTCTGTATAAGAAAAATAGGCATAATTTCAGGTTATTTCAGCTTCTCTATTTCAGCTTTTCTAGTGTGGAAAAAAGTGAAGGACTGAACTAATTCACTGTACGGTGTGATGCACATTGTGTCTGGAATAATGTTTTAAGCTTTTTCAGCAAATGCCCTTTATTTTTGTAGGCTACTTAAGTGCTGTGGCACTTAATTATGTCCTAAAGTACAAGTATTTAGGCTCACTACCTTGCTCCATATTCTATTGTACAGCAGCACTCTATCAATGAAGAGCAGCAAGCTTCCCAGGCAGCTGCCTGTTTTCAGGTCTTATTACACCTTATAGCAAGTATCAAGCATGTAATATATTGTAGTGAATCCCTAAAAATCAATTAACATTCAAATGATAGTTTAAATTAATTTAGTCCATTCTTGTTCTACTGCTATATCCTTCTGTAAAACATTATACTTGACCAAAATCTAGTTATTTCTAATTACATGCTACTGGTACTTGTACCTATGTTGGTCAGATTGGTCTATAGCTGTTGGTAGAATTCCAAGTATTTGCTTTTAATGGTATTGCAAAGTCATCTAGACTTCTGATAGGACTGAGAACAGTTGTTCAAGTTGTGAACTGGACTGGTATACACAAATTTAGGACTCTTATACCATAACCATTATGCAAATAGGATGTATTTGTTATGAAGTTTCAGGCTTTTAAAGTTAAACTCTGTGGTGCTCAGGATTGTATCTCTACCATATAAGCAGAATGAAATATCCTGGTGAAATGTGGGTGCAGAAAGAATTAATTAATTTTTTTTTACTCTTGTCAGTCAGCTTTCTGAGACTGAAAGGAAATAGCTATGCTAGATGGTACAAAAGTAGAGGAGTTGCAGAGGACTGAAAACCATGTTGATAATAAATTTCAGTAATTTCTTTGTTTAGCTGCATTCAAGAAATAAAAAGAAAATCTGAGTTTCTTAGTCTAAGCTCCAAGACCATAAAGCATGTTTGTTTACCATCTGCACCATCCTTTCAGTCCCTAGAGGCATATGAAAAGACAGCTATAACAATGGAGTACTGGCTTGCTGAAGGCAGCATACGCAGAGCTTTTAAGACAAAGCAGCAACTTTCTGAACAACAGATGAAGTGGGAGAAGCAGCTTGTCTTTCTCCCATAGGTTTGAACAATTGACACATGTTTACATGGTTGAAAATGGTTGGAAACATTTCTCTTGAGGATTTTCATGGCTGTGTTACAGCAGTAAAGATGGTGATTTCTTTCTGTCCTGAGGAGTTTGTTAATCCTTTCCAATCTTACGCACTCCACATCAGAAATAAAATGTGCTGGAATTCTAGCATCTTGACAGAATTTAAGGTGTGACAGTCAAGGTGCTTTTTTCATTTTTTGGTGCATGGTAATACTGAATTCTAATCTGTCATCTGTCCTTGACTCAGCAGAAAACACTTGTAAATTTATTAGAAGCTTCAAGAGCAAACATAGAGTGTTCTCTTCTGTCTTCAGTGAATCTATGGTCATTCTATACACTTGATGAAGCAGAATACTCAAGAATGCATGTGGTTTTTTTTATGTGACACTTGAATTCCTATAGCTGAGCTAGCATGCAAGGCAGAATAAGCTGTGAAGGCCTATTTTAGATTGATATTCTGTATGCATGGTTCATTGTTTCATCAAGTTTTAACTATGCTCTGTTAAGGTCTCATAATACTCTGATTTAAAAAGAGTAAAACTTCTGAAACAGAGTTAGTATAATGAATATTATGACTGTCTGAAAAGTGTGATTGTAGTACCTGTAGTTGCATTGTTCAAGAAACTACTTAATTGTAGAAGGTACTATCTTCCTAAATTTGAGTGTATATGTGGGGATTACAAATCTGGGATTCTTAACTTTGTTTTGACTATTGGATACATCTTTTGGTGTAAATCTCAGGCTGTGGCTTTGTTCTAGAACTAGCAAGAGGGCTAGTTTGGTACAAGAGCTGATGGAAAAAAAGCAAGCTGTCATGAGCAGCTGATAGGGTCCTAGTTTGCATGCTCAACCTAGCTTCATTCTGGTTGCAAGTAGCCCACAGGGTAAATGTCCTCTGACACTGGAACACACAATGTCAAATCCTCCTTAGCTTTCTAGCTTGTACAGTATGTGTCTTGGTGGCATATGAGGGCTTCATTAGTTTCCTGACAAGATGCAGGCAACTCTTCAGAGCAAATTCAGTTTGTTTTCATATGAAGACTGTATTGTCACAAAAAGAATTACCCTGTGGTTGAAGTAACATCCTAGGTGACTTTAATGGCCTAGATTAAGTTCCTGGTAGTAGTTTAGTGGAAGTCAGTGATCCAGAGCAATATCTCTTGACACAGACACCACTATCTGTGGAAGCAATATAAGCTCTTCTTAATTCCATGATTTCAGAATTGATAACTTATGGAAAAGATCATGATGTGCTCATGTACAGTGGTAGTTCTGTATCTATCTATCTAGATTTACATAGTATTTGAAGAAATGCTAGAATATGCAGTTGTCTAACTCCCATTAGATCTGTATAATTATAAAAGGATAGCATTTTCCATGAATATTCTAATAGTGAACTCAGTTTATGATAATTGTAATGTCAGTCATCTAGAGAGTCATTAGACTGCTTATTAAGGATATACGCTGAGTCAGGAAAATCAGATTTATTTTCAAATACCTACTTGGTCCTGTGTTTTTTGGCTCTACAGAGTTTATTAAATTAAGTTTTCCTATGAAAGGTTTTATCTTCTAAAGGGGAGAAGAGCTGAAATTGTGCATCTCAAACAGGACTCTATTGTTTTCTTGGTCAGATGAAGAAAAAATTTTTAGCATTGCTGGGTTGCTCATTGCCTTAACTTTTTAGTAGAATGGAGAGTAGCTGAGGATCTAGCATATTAATCTTAATAAAAAGCATAAGATAATACCCAGAAAAAATTCCTTGGACTGTTTTTTTTTGAGGTTTCTGCCAACTCCTAACATTCTGTGATTCTGTGAAATGTAACTTGTACTCTGAAAGATCATGTTCAGTTCCCAAGTGAGCTCCTTATTTCCCACATTTATTTTTTTTTGGTTCTGCATCTTTCCTTCAGCTAGATGAAGTAGGTTACAAATTGTCTTCTGTTTTTCCTCTTGCTTATTGGTCATAGTTGGGTCATGATTTAAACTATTTAAACAGCAGCACTTCTGTAAGGGTAACTTAAATTGCAGGCATTGTGCCACTTACATCTCTGGCTATGAGCACCGAGAGTAGGTAGCTAGAAATTAGAGTTGAGGAAAAAATGTCTGAGACTGATTTGCCTGTATGAAAGTGATGTCATTCAGAACGGTGCCCTTCCAGTCTGGGGCAATATAGATGCAGAAACTGGACTTAAACATCAGTAGAATAATATGGGAATTTAATATTTGTAGCAAGATGAAGTTCAAGTTAAAGGTGCTGAGTATTTCCTATTGAGTAATGTCCAAGAGTATAGAGACATCAAGTGATAAAAGTATCTCTAATAATTTACATAATAAAGTAATTTCTGATGTTTATTGGCTTGGCAAAGTTGTACAATAAAATTCAAACAAATCTTTCTAAAAGATTCACCAAGTACAGCAGATGTTCAAAATAGTACTGTGCAATGTTGTAGACCTCTAGAGGGGGGAAAAAAGATGCTTTGTTAAGGCAGGAAATAATATAAATGATGTTAGAAACCAGAAAAACCAGGAATTTCACTACCCTGATGATTGATGATAGATAGAATCATTAGCTAATAGAGGCTTCTGTGTACATTCAGGTTTTTGAAGGCTGGAGCATAATTTCCAATACCTTCAGAGAATGTAATATGTTCTTATACTGTACCATAATTTCATATCTTATCCAGGATTGGCTCCAGGAACCTCCCACAGGCTGGGGCCAGTCTTGGAAACAAAGTTTTAGTGCCTTTTCAGCTCTTCCTTGGGGATAAACAAGACCCATCGACACTGCTTCTGTTGTACTCTGTTCTGTCTTATCTTACCAGTGCAGAAACTTTGCTAGCCCTCTCCCTTGCTGTGTTTGTGAAATATGTGAGGGTAGCAGAGGTTTTATTTTGATTCTGGCTTGTTTTGTGCGTCTATACTCCCAAAATACATCTTTTAACTTCTTTTTCTGAAAGTGCAGCTGCCTAGACTTTTAGAAAAAAACCTGGCGAATCTGTTGGCAGATAATTCTGGACAAAATGTTATTTCAAATGGTTAGATACTTGTAATATGTTTGAGCACAGTATTATACGGAGGACAGGAAGAAGAAATCTGTGCAGCCATGAATACATATGTGTCCAGCATGTCTGTGCTCAATTCCTCTCTCATGTATCCTTTCTTTGAACTGCAAAGGACTTTCCCCTCTACCCAATGACAGTTGTGGTTCAAAATTCCAATATATCGTTGTAACAGGATTGATATTGGAGGCAGTGAGGTATACATTCCAGTAGGATCAGCTCTAGCATGAAAATATACTTAATACTTTCAACTGTAGCTAGTAGCTTAACTTCAAGCATATTTAAGTTGTCTTTTCCTTTTTTTTTCATAAGCTTAAAACTACTTACCATCATCTTGAGGGTGATGTTTATGGAAGTCACATGTGTACATGATGTGTGTACTGCTGGTTTAGGGTCTTGATTACTAGAAAATTCTTGAAAATACTGTTTTGTATTTATCCAGTTGTGATTGCCATTTTCTTTTCAGGAAACATGTAAAATAATCAACATCTCCTGCAGTTTCCAATGAATAATCAAGGTATCAAGTTAAATTAAAGTGAACAGCATCTACCCGTAACAGCAGGTGCAAAATTGTCCCTAATTAGGGATTTGCTGGGTTCAGTAGTGACTGTGCATGAATTATGTTGCATTCATTAAAAAAAACATTCAGAGCCTGATCGATGACAAGAAAATATCATTAAATTGTTTTTCCAAACTCTATTAATATTACTGAGATTTGCAAGTGAAGACAACTGCAGAAAGATGAACTATTACTCTATGTGCCTGCCAAATGCTGCTGAGAAAAACAGTTGGTTTTCTACTAGCTTAGAAACATTAACAAATTCCAGCAAAAATATTCTTTCACTTGCAAATATTCTTTCAATGCAAACAGAATTTGCATTTAGGTGATGTCTTAAGTATGTGGAAAATCTCTATACATATTTTCCCAGTAAAAGTGGAAAAATCTTGGTTTTGATACTCTTCTACTTTTTTCCTTGTTGCCTATGTAATAAGGGAGGAGTGAATACACTTTCAATGTATGTTTTAAATGAATTTTTATTTGAGTTGTATACATCAAGGGGGATAATTTTTACTTGACTTCTATTCATCAATGGGAATATAAGTAAATCTAGGATGCCAAGTAACCATCTTATCTTAACTGCATTTTGGATTACCAGGACTTCAAACTGAGCACTGTGAGCTCTGTATTATCAAAATGATAACTTTCTATACTTGAACAAGTATCTCAGATGATCTGGGAGGAAGTCCAGTGAAGGATTACAGTCATCAGCTATAAATGGAGTAGTTGTTGACAATCTTGGACTTTATTCCCTCACTGCCTTAAAAGTTTTACTTTGAACAGAAACATTCATGTTCTAAATATCAAGTTACAAGTAGAGAATTGGTATGTCCATGAAGAACCTGTTCATCTATTTATCCTTTCTGCTGCAAGAGCAGTCTTAGACTTTCTGCTCTCTTGGCTACTTTCCCTTGGAGGTCACCAATTTGTCTAGGCCCCTGCACACCTTAAATGTGGCCAGAGGCATTTAATCTTGGTAGATGTCTCTGACAGGCTGAGAGTGATTGCTATGATTGAGAATCATGTTGTGGTGACATGTGCCAGATCATTGTGACAATGGAAGTGGTGTCTCTAGGTCTGAAGTCCTCCCTTCCATGCTGTCACCTTTAATCAGGTGCCTAACTTTAAAGCTTATGCATGAATGTTTCTGTTGTCTTCTATGCAGCTTAATGTAAAATGTGAAATATTTTCTGTGCTGGGAGGTGGGGGATGTGGTGATCAGCACTCAAGAGAACTGAATGTTTAAGAAGCAGAAATAAAATCAAGCAGAAGCAGCACTAATACTCCTAATATTTTGTATGGTGTCTGTTCTTCATAAAGAAAAAAATAATCTCATTATTTTGATTTATTAGTGACTACTTTTCAGTGATCCACGATTTGAAAGTAAAATGATATTTCAAGACAGCAGTGGGCTTATTTCTGCTAGTGAGAACTGAACTAGTGGCCACTTGCTCATAATGTGTATTGTATCTGTTATAACAGTAGCTCCTTACTGGTTCTCAAAGCAGCTGTCTTCCATCTAAGACTACTAGGGTGACTTTTGGGGTATGTTTAGCCATTTGTTAAATGGTTCAAAGCCTTATGAAATATTAGTTCTTTTTTCAAGTCTAAGAGCTGTTTTGTAGGTGGTATTAAACTTAGTAGAAGAAGTTTACTGTCTTTATACAGAGAAGATGAAACAGTAAAATGGTCTGATTTTTTCTCCCACTGGTCTATTCCCTCATGTTCAGTAAGTGTCTTGAATGAATTTATGTTCTCAACTAATTGCTTGCTTTTGCTTCAGATAAGAGCTAGTAAAATAGCTGCATGTAATTATGATATCTTCTTAATAAGCCTTCCATTTGTTTAAACTTTAAAAAGGCGGCTGAAAATATACTGTACATTATCATATGAAAGAACTGCAGAAAGCACTTCTCAAGATGCAGAGTGGACTTGTGTCAAAGTAATTTCTAATGAAGTGGAGGTTTAAAAAAAAAAGCTTTTCTGACCAGGGACATATTCAAAGATGATTTTGATTAATACAAACACATTTCATCATTTGTTCTTGAAAACATTTTAAATTACCTTGCAACCACAACCAATGTACTTTATTAGTTTTTTTATTCACTTTCATTAACTCAGTGATTAAAACAGCATGGATTCATTTAGTTTAAATTGTTTGGCTTTTTGTTTTTAGATGGTGGCACAGAAGACTTTTCACAGGAAGCTTACAGGCACTTATTACAGCCCTAATTCAGTGTTTCTACGTTGTAAGCCCTCCATCTGCCTGTAATTATACATCATGGGTATAAATCAGCCTTCCTTGCACTTCAAAATTAAATAATGAAAGGTGACAATGCAAACTGAGGGGAATGATAAGAAATGCTGTCAAAACTGAAAGTGTGTGCCTCAGTTTCATCCATGAAAAATGGCCTGCTTCACAAAACAAAAGGCTTGGACAAAAGACCATCCATTCTGTTCATTTTACATGAAAAATAATGGCCAGAAATTTTTCTAAGATATGAAAAATCCAGGCAGACTTGAAAAATGTGGTGAAAACATCCCTTGAATTTTAATTGAAATGCAAGAAAGAACAAAGTGCTTGTGAATGTAACAGCATTGAAAACAAGATATTTGCTACAGAGCTCTCTAACTGGAATACTTTAACAGTTCTCAGCCTGTGATCTCATTAGTTCTCATACTTTCACGTTTTGTATATTTATGCAAAACCCTTCAAACTTTTTAAAATAAAATATTCATTTATAAACCTTTTCCACATTGAGCTGGTGCTACTTCTCAGGGAACTGAGCTCTGGTGCCACTTGATACCAGTGCTCAGTGGAAGTTAAAAGATAAAAATCTCAATGTTCCAGAATTTACGTAGCCAGTTGGATAAATGGATGTGTATTTTTATGTTAAATACAGCAGAGTTACCTAGTTTGCCTTCTATTTATTCACAGAAGAGCTTTTAAGATGGTTCAAATATCAATATTTATTTCTGTTTAGAGATTTCCTGAATACAGTGATGAAGCTCTAATCTCTACAAAATGCACATAAAGCCACACAGTTGAGGAAATGTTACACACACTTTTGGGTTTTAAGTTAAGGGAACTCACTTGGTGTTACTTAATATGTGAAGTCATTGAAAGCTTAATCAAAGCTTAAGGAGATCAATGAAGATTCTTTGAAGCTTTTACCAGATGGGTGTCTCCAAAATGGTTCAAAACTGGGGAGGTGGGATAACTTTTAGAAATTATTAGATTCCAACAGACACAGATGTGCAATAAAATAGCTTGGGAAGACAATTTTTAGTATTATTGTATTTTCTTTTTATGGTTATGTTGTGTCCAGCTTGTTCAGTTCTGAAGCACTATGGGTTTAATCTAAGAGTTGTGCATCTATGATTTTCTGAAGTACCTTAAAGGCATCTTTTCCTCTGAATTTTAGTCATGAAGGAAACTATATCCTTAAGGACCTAGAGAACTCTGACAGTCTGAATTCAACTAGAAGAGTGCATTAACTTTGATCTGAAAAGTGTTTGGATGTTAGTTTCAAAAATTTTGCTTCAAGAGGTGCAATAAGAGCTGTTGCTTTAGATTTAGTCTGAGGTTTGTTTTCAGGAGTTTGAGACAGTCTCTTGGGCTTTGTTTCTAATAATAATTAAAACACAAATATTGTTCTACCAGCGAGTTTATTTGCTTGTCACTTTATTTTTTTTACCAATGCTATCATTTGTTGCTTCAGTGTGTACCTGGAACCAAGTCCCTATTACTGGGAATTAGTTGAAATTGTATGAAAATGATGGTTCTGTAGCAATAATCACAAAGATAATACACACTTAGATTAAAACATGTATTTTGTTTCAGATAAACACACAGCTATCCTACAATTCGAGTGGGATGGAATTAAGTAGGCAGTGGAATGCTACTCTGAAGTGCAGCGTTGCAAGTTTACATTATAGTGTCAGTATCCAATCAGTATTTTTAATTCTTTTAATTACTGAAATCTCTAGAGTACATAATGGTGTGGAATATACACATGTATCTGTAATAAACAACACGTATCTTGAAGAAATGGGTTTAGTTTTGGCAACAACATGATAGGGAGATCAAAGAGCTAGCTGGCATTAAAATGATTTAGATACATTTGTCATAGGCAGCTGTTATGCTAATCTCATTTATGCAGTTGTCAGCTGATAGGTTCTGATGAGCCAGCTTAGTGGGAAAATCATTAGTCGATTCCTTTTGTGATAAATGTTATTTATTACTGTCAAATGGTATTAATGTTTGATTCAAAGATGGGAAATGGGCATCATCTACATGAAGTTCATCCATTCATGGTCAACGATGACAAAGGGAGCTGTTGAATTCCAGCCAAAGGAACTTCATTTCTGTAAGAAAAAAGAATAATGGATTTAATTTGCATATGTTTTAAAAGGGTAATGAAGTAATATGATGTTTATCTTGCTTGAAGAGTGGTAATTTTTGCTGGCATGTCTCCAGCAACATTTGAGTCATTGTGCAGCATTTGCTGTTCAGTTGTTGGTTGTGGAAGGGGCTTTTCAAAGCAGCAGGTGCATAAGGGGGTAGTAAACTGAAATGATTTATTCATTAGGCCAAAAAATGAGCAATCTCTGTGTCTTTTCCCCTGTCCTCCAGTAATATATTTGCAACCCTCTTCCTTAATTTTTCTTCTACTGCATCAATATCTTTTTCTTTTTTGTTGCATTGCCTCTTGAATTACACATGGATCCACACAGATTTCCATTCCATCTTTGTTGTGATTTGACTTTTTTCCACTTGATCTAAATAGATAAATGAGCATAGACAGCAGCATCCCATCTTAAATTATCAGGCACATATAAGTTCGGAGATGGTCACATATGGCTGTAAAATAGAGTATTTATTATTAATTATTTTTTTTAGGAGGAAAAAACCCACAATATTTGGCAAACTAGCTG
>JANHGL010016093.1:0-14792 GCA_024611195.1 Ceyx melanurus | reverse complement strand
CTCCAACTGACTCCCATTGCCTCTTGTCCTGTCACTGGATGGCCCTGAGCAGAGTCTGGCTCCATCCTCCCTACACTCAACATATTGATAGACACTGATGAGGTCCAACAAACGTGGTAGTGAGACTGACTAAACACAAAATCTTTCATGGACAATGCTGTCCCTTTTTTGTACCAAAGCTCGCTGCTGCTTTGGCAGGTTAGTCAAGCACAAACAGGATCCATTAGAAAGAGCTCCTGGCTTACAATGTTTGGCCTGTATCACAGCAGAGTTCAGACTGAATGACCCCAAAACCTCTCCCTCTAGCCTACAAAAATAGGAAGCAATCAAATAAACTATCCACCAGCAGCAACACACCAAACTGCATCATTATCCAAAGTGTTGTAGTGACTGGACTGGCACCTAATGGCCAACTGCTCCTGCCCTGCTCAACAATGTCTAAGGATGTTTTTTGGAGCCAAAACAACTCACAGCCCTTAGCTGTGAATTCTGATTAATTTCAGCCATAGTTTTGGGGCTGGCACTGGCTGTAACATCTTGCAGAACAATCAGAATATGTGAAAGACCTAACCCTTCATAATCAACTTTTAAATTGATTCACCCATCAGAAAGACCCTAGCAAGTGGGCTGGTCAAAAGACTGACTGGAATTGGTGTTCCTTGGACACTACTTCACCTGTAGATTAAAAAAGGGTGAGTTTTCCATTGTATTTTATTTTCTACTCCCAATGGGCTTTCTAAATGCCACCTGGACATAGCCGGAGCTGTGTGACAGGTTGGTGTAAAAACGATTCCTATGTTACAGAAATACTGCTTGCAATATTAAGGTCACATCGTCCTAACATGATCCTACCCCAGAGATGAATAGAGACTCTGATGCATCATGTTGTGCTATGTCATCCTCCATTAACTGAAGGCAGTTTGCCCCAGGGCCTGACAACTCATCTGTTGGTTGGAGGTTGCACAACGTACAACACAATCGAAGGGCTCTTCCACGACCAGCAGCCTGCTCATTCATCTGCTGTTTCACTGTGGTGCCATTCTCATTATCACATTTGATTTAATTTCTCTGTGTGCTAGTCACAAAAAAACCCCAAACTGTTGTACCCTTGCTTTTGGGCATGAAAGATCAACACAGCAAATAGCTGCTGCCTTTGAGGCAATCACAATACACAATGTCAGTTAATTTAGGAATGGCTTAGAGATGCTGTACATTGGGGAGCTACAAAGGTTTTAATCCTCATTTAGAATGTTGCGTGTAGGGGTGGGGGTTGGTTTTTTAATGATTGCACAACCATCTTGTGTAAAGGATTCCTTGCCACACATGATTATGGTTGGACTTGATGATCTTAAAGGTCTCTTCCAAACAAACGATTCTCTGATTCTATGACCCTCTCCCTTTTAATCTCCACACATCCCCAAATATTCAAAGAATAATCATCTCAGATCTACGTTCTAAGGAGTACTGTTTGCTAAAAAAGAAGTTATTCAGATCATTACCTTGAGCTGTGATCACAGTAAGTGGGATCTTACAAGAACCTATGAGAAACTATTGAGCTGCCACATTGGATTAAAAACTGAAGTTGTATTGCTAGTTTCTGTTCCAGTTCATAATAATCTTATTTACTATGCAATTTTAAAAATACTTTGAGTTAATAATATGACAGTCAAAACCCTAAACAATTCTGTTGAAACTGCTAAGACAAACATTTACTTTTCTGATAGCTTCCCACATGCAGCTCTGTCAACTGGAAAGGCCTAAGTACAAGAGATCAAAGGATGGAACTTCCCTATAAAGACTTCCTTGTTAGCAGAAAGTAACATCTTATGTAATGAAAATTACCAATAACTAAGGTTCTCTCTTAAGCAGCGTGTGATAAATTTCCAACAACTTTGATCAATGTGGAAAAAAATATCCATTGAAGATGCTGCATCTCTTCAGCCATCTCTTCTCTTTCCCTCACTGAGATCAAGAATAAACTCTGCTGGATGGGAAGGAACAGACATATTTATCTATTTTGTACCAGTCCTGTGGAGTCTTTCAAAATATGTTAAGATCACTGACTCTAATTTTCATGGCAATAAGAATGTAATTTTAACTTACATAAAGGAGACAAACCATACAAACTGGAATTTATTTAATTCATACAGTACAACAAGGAATATAAGAACTTCTTTACATACATTTATTTTTTTTTTTAAGGTATTTTAGTTTAAAAACTTAACATTTTGTAAGAAAGTATGCTATCTGAAGACCAGTCAGAAAGAACTCTTACTCTGTGGGACTTGACAGATTGTCACACAGGAATATTTAAACCCACTTTTTCCTGTAGAAAAGTCAGGAAAAAAATCCTTCAAAATCTTCATTAAAATTAAGTAGAAAACTACTTCCTCATATATTGGACAACTAATTCCAAGTTGTCATCCTGGCAGCACCCTGCCATTGCTGTGACCTCTTGTGCCTGAAGCTGCACCATGTGTTGTAGCTGCATTTCTGTAACAGGTTTGTTTTAGGGTGACAGAAATTGGTTAGGACTCGTAGACCTTTCCTACTACTCCAAGTAACACAGGCTTTGCCACAGGAATGCACTGAGTTTAGTTGATCTACTTTAAGCAAGTATTTTCCCAAGAGATGGGACATTTGCTCTGGCTGACCATGTGTACACAAAAGCCAGCCCTGCTCAGAGCATGGCAAAGTGCTGTTTTAACTGTTTGATGAGCTGTTGTGTATCAACATGGCCTGGAAATGCTTCTTCTGACTTCAGAGCAGCTGTGTAACTCCTCTGAAGGTCTCCAACCTGTAAGAACCAGAGAAATTAATTGTGTAAACATGAGCATTGCAGTGTTTATATCATGTATTCTGTGCAGCACAAATGTTTAAACATAGCTTGTCCTGAGAGTGAACAAATAAACCAGTCAGTACGTGGGCTTTTGAACCCACTTTTTTTGGGGTTATGTTGCCCTTGCATGAAGTGCAAGAAGACAGAAATGTGATTTTAATGGGAGATGCTTCAAGACAGTAACTTTATATCCCATTGCACCTACTTCTTGGAGAATGGGCAAGGTACTCTACACCCAGTGTCTGAAGTAATGAGAAACAACAGAAGGAAGTATTTTAAACTCCACAGAAGTGCAGTTGTGGACACAAGCAGAAGACACAACTCCATGTGATTCCTGCTTCCTCACAGAGACACAACAGTACTGGAGATGTGATGTTGCTTCTCTGCTGCTTTTAGAAACATGTTTCCACATTCTTCCCTACTTAGGGGACTTACTTTTTTCCTAAATAGCCATTCTTTTTTGGTAAAAGGAGTTATATGTAAGGGTATCTCAGAAAGAGGGTTCAGCAAAAAAGAACCCAAATGTTTGGGAGCACATGGAGTAAAGTGACAGCTCCCAGGTGGAAAGGAAGAAGGTATGGATGGGCTCTGTTGCTGTGCATCAGTCAACACAGAGCTTCAGTGTAGCAAGAATTCATTTCCAGTCTAGGATTTATTCCTTAGTCTGCAAGTACAGAATGCAATTACTCAAAATCATCTTATGTTTCACAATGAAGAGGATACACTTACAAATTAATGGGTTGTTCTCTCCTTGATGGATGTACTTTAGTATCTGTAGGAGTTGGGCTGCCCACACAACACAGACTCATAACATAATCTTGAAGGTGTAGGCACAAGCAAAGGAGTAATTTTTTTTTTTCTTGTGAAAAATGTAATGACTTGTACAAGTTTCTCCTTATTAACAGGATATTGGACACACTAGTTAATTCAGTGTCTGAGATGCTGTTATTAACACACACAAATCAAAGGGTGTGGAGGTGAAGAACAGATCAATAATGAAGAATAAGGATGCATAAATGATATTACTTCTATAATTACTGATAATTCATAGGATACCATCTCACATCACATTCTGAAAAAGCCAATGTCTGCAAAGATTTTAGATGGAACTGGAAACAGATTGTTTATCTTCTGGGAATTAAAATGCCCTCATTTATTCTCAAAAGCAAGCATCTGAATGACTACTATCCCACACAGAGCTTCTGAATATTAGCATGAAAAAGTAACTTCAGTTTTCCCTGAGTTCATGCTGTCTGCATTCTTTTCTCTTACCCATTTGGACTGTTCAGCAATAACAAAAAGCCAAGTGCTCCAGCAAGGCTCAATGTTTAGATTACAGGAATAGGATTGCATTACCTTTTCTGAGAGTATTGCAAAATTGAAATGGGGCTCATACAGATGAGGTGCTAAAGATGAAGCAGTCTGCAGCAAAGCTCTTGCCTATGCAGAGAAAGAAAAAAATGACAAAAATACGATGCAAATTTAATAATTCTTACAAGAAATCATCTTTCTGAGGCCTTTCCTAGCAGCCATCTGCAACTATGCTTGAATTACACCATTTAGGCATAATACAATTGAATAGCATTTAAATGAGCAAGACTTTTGATTGTGTCAGAAAAAGCCAGTTGGGACTTATTCAATTGAGCAATTCAGTTCTAAACACTGAACAGAATATTAGTTTTTTAAAAAGCAGCAACTGAATTCTCACTCTACCGTATTTATACCTTGTCTCTGACATCACTGTCTTAAACATCCCTAAAAACTTATATTTTACCATAAAAATGACAGTTTTAACATGTAAAAATTTTAATAAAATTGACTCTTTTTTTCTGACTAGAAGAGTACCACTGACAACTAATTAAAAATTAAGTATGTATTTTCATCCTGTAAATCAAATACAAACTGAAGATCAACTTATGAATGCTTTTACTAAAAAAATGAAAAACTTCAGGGAAAAAAAATTCTTTTAAAAACAAAAGTATCTGTAAGCAGTTTGGGAAGACAGAACTTACTAAGACTCCCTAAATCTGCAACAGTACTTAAGAAAGAACATAGTGAAATAAAATAAAATCCAAGATAAGCAAAATATATATATTTTTTTGTGCATAGCGTTATTGCTATGATGATCCTAATTTTTAATTATACATGTGATGCAAGAAGAAAATGGAAATTTTTAAACTAAACACTAAAGGAGACAGGAAACAATTGATTATAATGAAAGACTCTGCAGTGCTAATTAACAGCAATCACAATCTTCACAACTAGACCTAAGTTCCACCTGGGAATTAAATGTCTGTAAATTTACTGATTATGAAACTGAAACTAAACCCAAAGTTTATCTGTCACTGGAAACACCCAGTGCTGAGTTCACTTCAGTGTTTCCATGGTACTTGACAGGTTATCTGGATTAGGTTAACTCTGGGAATTTGTTCTTAAAAAAGGTATTTACAAGTCTTTATGTTGTATTCCATCTCTCTGATGTATATATGAGTCTATCAAAATAAGCTTGCTTCCATAAAGGATTAAAACAAGCCCATGACAGTTCCAACTGCCCAATAAATTAGTACTAATTTTTGCTGCATGTATATAAAAAATGAATGCATTTAATCTACTATGTATGTCTATTGTGTTTCTAAGCACAATGCAACTTAGTATAATCACATTAGAGAAGACAAACCACCAAGCTTACTGATGCAAAAGTATTTATCAAGAACCTGCAGCTTTAGGACAAAATTCTAAAAGGTTTTTTTTTGTTGAAAAAGTCTTTGAAGAGCTGATCTGACTGCTGTCTTCTGCCACCCTATAGAAGCATATTATCTACATTTATAAACTGAATATGTAGTCAAAGTTGTAATTTAAGTGCAGATTGCAGAGTGAGGGGTATCAGTATAGAAAAAAAAAAAATCCCCAGAACTGCAAAGCTACTCTAAACCTTGTTTGTCTTCGAGGAACCATCTGGATATGCCTAGAACTGGTCAGATTAATGTGGGGTGGCATGACAGCTTGGAGGTTACACTGGAACATGTACAGAAGTTCTATATGTTTTCTGCCTGTAATAGGAAGCTAGACATTCATATGATGCCTTCACCTCAGGGAAAAGACATTTTTAAGTACAAAAAGGCCAAGGGAAGCATCCTGCTTAGGCTGAGATTCAGCACCAACCTGCTCAGTGTGACCTTTTCTCATTTCCAGCACAGCCAAGTTGTTGTAAGCTTCTGCATAGTCATTATTGTTGACTAATGTCAGCTTGAAACACTGGTAAGCCAGATTCAGGTCTCCTATCCCCTAAAAGTAAAAGAAAATTTTAATTTCTGAAAAGATTGGAAAGAACATGAATCTGTTTTGTTGTCTGGAGCATCTTTTCACTCATATGCACTACCATGGAATACAACTTACAATGAAAACATGCTGATTGGAACTGTAAGTGCTTTCTTCCCAGACACTCCTGTTTGCTTCTTATTCTTACCCCAGACAGAATTGTTTCTCTCCAGCACAAACTTCCACGTTCCATATGATATTCACTTCATCTCATTTAACTTTTAGATGACTGAAGTGTCTTCTAAAGACTACACTATCTGGTACTGTCTATAGTAGGGCAAGAAATAACAGAGATGTCTCCATAGTGGAAGTCATCTTGTCTTTCTGTCTTTACAGAGATTAAAGAAAACCCCACATATAAGCCCAATTTTTAGAAGGTAAAAATTAAGAGAATTCTTTTCTTTGTCTGGAGCAGCTGATTACTCTTTAATGTTCTAGTTTCATGACCAACACTGATACAGCATCTGGTTAAATAATAAAAGCAACAAATGCTGAAAAGCACAGGCACATCAGCTCAAATATTAGGCAGTATAAATTAAAGTGTTTATCCTAGATGCAATAAAAACAAGATGAACAGTTGAGCTTCTCTCTGACTTTAAGTTAAGTCATAATCAGCATTTAAAGACATATTAGAAAGCTGTCTAAAGCTTTATTCAATAACCCTGTTCTGGGTACACAGCTAAATGGAAGTCTAACACAACTTCTGAAAGAACATCTGCAAAAATGGAAAATGGATGCAAATTAGCATAGAAATTTAACAAACCATCACACAGTTTCAAAGTATTTCTATAGCTGCCCATAAGACAGAGGAACATGCCTTCTCAGTTAAGACATATATAGTGCTTTAGTCTGCTACATGCTCATACCTTCTCAAATAAATAGTGCTTTAGTCTGCTACATGCTCCTGAACATGTCAGTTTTATGACAACAGAATTGGTCTAGTGCTCTATGTAACACTAAAAACAGCTCAGAGAAAAATCAATTGAATTCATTTTAATGAATTACTTTTAATGGAAAAGATGGTGGGAAGGGAGCATTATTGAGGAGGAGTAAGGCACACTGTGAAAATGCACAGACCTTTTTTCTTTTGCATCTTCCTCTCTAGTGAAGTGCAAATAACCCTTTAATCTGTACTGCACTTTATCCTGTACACTGCTGGGTTTTATATTTCACAGTAGGCCAGTGACTGTTTCCTAGTTATTCTCTTCACAGCTATTGTAAAATTTTATTTCTTCAGAAAGGTTGTATTTTTCATACCACAGCCACGTGTCCCAAGTTGTACCACACATCTGCTGTTTCCTCCTCATTTTCAGCCAAAAACAGGGCCCGTTCAAATGAAGACAGTGTCATATCATATTGCTGGGCATAGAAGCAACAGAGACCCAGATTGTTAAAAAGCTGGCAGTTATAAACACCCATCTGCAGGAGCCGTCTACAGTGAAAGAAAACAGTTGTTTAATTTTCTTTTCAAGATTCATTTCCAGCAATTCTATTCCAAATGACAAAGATGTCTCCTTCCTCTCTGTTCTGACTGTGTAATAACCAAATGTTAGTCTCACAGTTGGCAAAGGCTTCGTGAAGGGCAGTGAAGGGAATTGTTGATTAGCAGAATCAGAGCTGTACTATAAATTACTAACTTTCATCTTTTTTGACAATGCCATAAAAGACAGAGCTGTACACTGAGTTTCTCCAGTTCTCCTTTCCAATCCTTCAACCTCCAAGCTGTAATTAGTTGCAAATACTTTTTATAACTCTCCATGCTTCAGTTTTAGCTTGATTCCTGTCCTTCAGCACTGCTCTGTCCAGTACTACAGCTAGTGAGTGAATCTACATTAATCTTACATTTGAAGTGTAACTCTGATTTTGATTCAAATTCATGTTGCTTAAAGTCTTTTAGAATTGAGACACTTCGTTAAAATTCAGTTTATTAATATTTATAGGAAAAGCAGGTATTCCAAGAGGGGCAGGGAAAAAGAGGGCACCTGCCTGCAGCATGACTGTGAGTTTCTGAAACTAAAGCATAAAAAGAGCTGAGAAATAAGATTGTAGTGCTTATATTGACTTAATCTGCTCTTAGACTTAAGAACATGAGTCAGGATCCTTTGCACTCTGACTGCACTGAAATAAAAAGCATGCAGCAGTGTTTAATTCTTTTTGCTGCTTTCAGTAAAATATGGAGGAACCCCAGCCCATGTTCAGGAGGGGATTTTGTGGTGACAACTGCTCATGACTTCAGGTGCATTTTTCACAAGTTGAGAGTAAGGTTCAGTGTTCTCAAACTGTTCCATGCTGTGAAGGACCATTTCTTGTTTATTAAGCAAACAGTAACTGTTGTGATAATCTCAGTTGGTATTTCTACACTCCCCACATGTAAAATAACCAGTTTGTAAGAGAGATGCATTATAGATGGCTGAGAAGACACCTAGCTTGGCATGCTGATTTTATGGTGATCTTTGTCCAAATGCTCAATCATCCTTCCATGCCAATCTCCTCATGTGTCTTTTTTGCCATCAGCATTAAGGAAAATCAACCTTCCCATGCATCCAGTTCCCCCTCCCTCCCCATGGGTGCAGATACCTGTAGAACCTCAGAGCTATCTCAGGCTGGTCTGAATAAAAATGGTTGCTGCCAATGCATGCAATGGCTTCCACATGAGTATTGTCTTGCTTTAAGACATCTTTATAGTACTCTGCAGCTGAGGAGATATTGTTCATTTCCTACACAATTGGGAAAAAAAAATCAGATTAGTTCTACTTTTTATCACTGATTTTTATCTTAAAAAAATAAGATTTTAACTTACAAAATGCCAATGGGCTGAGTGCTTTAGCTACATCTTGTACAGTACTTAAGAGATTAATTATCTATGCTCTTACAGCTCTTTGATCATACAATGTGATATCACTGACTGCCATCTTTACAAGCAACTCACACATCCACAAGAAAAATGCTTATTATCAGTGCTAGCTATACCTGTCATTAATTCTATGCCAAAACTAGAAAAAGAGATTAATAAAACTTGTACTACTTAGGATAGGCCAGTTAAGAGAATTATATTGTATGAAAACAGATGCTTGGTTGTATGCTACTTGGAAGATGAATTAGAGTGAACTAATTCCTGTGAATATTATCACACTGTTTCTAAAGAGTTCAAGTCACCAGAGGAGTATACCCCATATCAGAAGAAAATAAAGATCACAACACACTTCTGTGTTTAGAGAGGAATAATTTCTACCTGTGTGCTGTAAATACACTGAACTCTTGCCATGACTAAAGAGAAAGATTCTAGGTAACCTCCACAGTGTATTTAGCTATGAAAAAAAAAAAGTATTTCCTGTGATGAAAGGAAACAGCACCAAAACAGTCCCTTGAAAAGTAATGTTTTTTAAACAAACAAACAAAAATCTACAACTCTTTCTACTGTCAAAAGGTACCAACAGAGAAGAAAAGCTGTAAGATGCCTATTCCATTTGTGAGTCTGTGTGATGAGAACAGCCCTGTGCTGCAGTACAAATCTTTGCTAATGAAGCTATCATCTTGCACTCAGGTGTCAGTGAAAAACTAGATCCTGTCAAGTATATGCTTCTCTTGAATTATTCCTTAAAGGGTTATGCAATGTTATGTATGGTTCTGCAAAATAATATCCATATTAAAAACTGTTTAACAATTCAGAATGAAAAGCCTCCAAAAATTATGCAGCTGTTTCATTCCTTGCTGAAGGACAAAAAGGATTTAATATGAAAATGGATTAATGCTTAGGGGTTAGACCAGAATGATGAGAACAGGAAAGAATGCCAAGTATGAATGTAGAAAAAAAAAATAAATTCCTGACTTTAAAACATTTGTTCTGTAACAGCATCATTACCAACTTTGAGTGAAAAACAATATTAAGTCCACTGTTTGACATGAAAATAAACAATTAAAAATACAGCTACCAAGCAGAAATGCAACACTTTAAAACTAATCCTGCTTAAAATACCATCTACTTCCTAAACTAAGAAACATTCAGGTTCCAACAGTAACACAATAGTGCTAATAATGACAACACTAATGAGCAAACTATTTAATCCTGCTAGCAGACCATTGGTGACTTCAGCAGTTTTAGTGTGATGAAACACATCAACTAGACCTAGCTACATGGCCAGCATCTGGACCATCTGACTTAATGTGGATTTCCATCTGTCAAAGGCAAACAGTTCTCTCTAGTCTGATTAATCATTTAAACAAGCAAGCCTGCAAGGCTCCCCTGACATAACTTTGGTATCTTTGGGTCATGTTACCTGTTTTTATTAGTGGTATTTCAAATCAGTGTAGCTGATTTTTGATGACCTTACAGCTGTATTCAGCTCCTGGCTCTTCTTTCCTGCTCGGGCAGCAGGTCACAGGATGCACAGGGGATACATACCTCGTAGATTCTGGCAATTCCACACAGAAGAGCCACTTCTCCAGGAAACTGATCTAAGCCTTGCTTGAAAAGGTTCAGAGCTGTGACAGGCTGATCCAAGCGCAAATACACCTAAGCAATCAAATTGAATGTCAAATGTCTGACTTTTCTACTTGCACTGCTTTTCAACAAGAGAGAGAAAGATAAGAGATGACACCTCCCTTTATGCAGCAAACCATTAGCTGAGGTAGTGAATAATACTGGGAAAATAATGGAGTGAACACTGACTAAATCTCTGTAATGAAGATAGAATAGGCTAATTAAGATAATTAAATTTGTGCGCATATCACCTAGACATTATTAATTTCTCTGGACATTATTACTAAATCAAAAAAGTATCTCATTTAATATCGTATCAAAATAATATATTTTGACACTGAGGTGAAGTTATCACCTTGAATATTTTCCTGTTTAATGTATTTATTAAAACTCCTGTTTAGGCTTGAAAGAAATTGATGTTTAGGTTGATAATGCTGGAATATAAAAACGTTTGACTTGGTCACAACTGCAGAGGAGTGACACTTTCAAATTCCCTTTCTGCTCTGCCAACCTCTCCTGTCACAAACAATAAAATCCCAGCCAGCCCAGAAAGAGGGCAGATTGGTCTCTGTGATTTGGCTTCTGTTTTGATGAAGACAATGTGTGATGTGGATAATGTCTGAGAATTGAGCAGAGGGCATCAGCATGTTGCCAGAGACCACCTCTGCAGCTGGCCCAGAGCAGAGCTGTGAAGTCCTTCTGCTGTGGAGTGTGGTCAGAACAGCTCCAGCAAACAGCCCCACACAGCTACTCTGGGAAACCAGAGGCCTAAAGGGATTCATCTGTCTCCCACTGAATGGGAAAGTGTTCTGAGTGCTCCCATTGGAGAACTATGACATTATATAGTGCTAATATTTGATATAACTAAAAAAAAAAGGAAATAATCTGTGACTGGCATCATTACACGTTTTGTACCAAATGCAAGAAAAATATCACCATTAACCACACACCTGAAAAAGCTCCAACCACATTTTCTGTTTCTGCTCTTAAGCTTCATGGGCTTTTGAGTACCAACAACAAAAAGACTAGTTGAAGTCCTAAGTACTTTATTTGCATCCCTACAGATACATTCTGATGTAGACATTTGCAAAGAATTATTTCCTATGACCTTTCAAGTGACATTCTTAATTACCAAAGAGCTGTGAACTATGAGTGACCTCCTAGTAAAGGGAGGGCAATTTCAAGTTGACCACTGGCAAAAATAAAAAAATATAGGTCTTTTTTTCCCCAGTCATTTTGCTAATGTCACTTGCATTTCCTATATTAAGCTATAAAACTAATTCCTTCTTGTGCAAAGCAATAGAAGAGTGAGGAGTTTGGGATTTTTTGGGACATGGTACTTGGTACCCCTGCACTAATGACACCATCAACCAATATGCTTTAAATCAACAACTTATTTCTAATTCACTCTTAGCTGGGCACCTTGCTGTGCTGCATCTAAATCACACTCCAAGTCATCTGCTGAAGTTTTTAATTTGCAAACCACGCTGCAGTTTCTGATTAATGTTATGTTGGCATTAAATTTTAAAATTTCAATTGTCTCTGTTGTGACTGTCTTGCTCCTTATTTTCTTCTAGGAACAGTTTCTGACAATTCAATTACTTTGTAAAGAGTTCCAGTGGAAAGTACACAGATGAAAGAGAATACAAAACTGGTGATAACTTAAGAACCTTGGCTGGCTGTTTTAATCCTAAATATAACCTGTGTGAGTGACTGGTACAATTTATCCTAAACATGTGTAGCAAGCCAGTGCACACTGCCATACCTAATAGAGTCTCATGTTTTCTTTGTTTAAACTAAGATATAATTTTAATTACCTGAGGGTTTTTTTGTTTTTTTATCTGCTTGCTTGTTTTTTTGACTTGATTTAGGTATGAAGCATAGCTTTATACTCTCAGGGAACAAATGGAGGGCAGGAAACTCCACTAGAACTGCTCCCTTTTATCCTTTGTTGTTGCTGTTTATGAAGGAAGCTTTCTGAGCACTAGGACTCCAGTCTCCTCTATTGCTTTATCTAGAGCTTCACCCCAAAGATGCACTGGCTACAGATGCTCTGTGTAAATACTCCTTGAAGGCAACACAGCCACAGTACTGTACTACACAACTCCCATATCCAGTGGAGTTTCACACTGTCCAACATCTCTGCAGATTGAGATCTGCTCTCCGGATGAGTGGCAAAAGAAATTAAAAGGTATGCAGGGTGACCTCCAACTTCTTGCAGCTGCCATGGGGAGACCTGCTCTTTAGTAGTACTACAGCTATAGTCATTTAGATGCTAAACACAAAATGGCTCCATTTTCTTTTTGGTATCTTTTTTATTTCTGGTTAAAATATCCCATTTCCAGCTCTTCTGGGTCATGAAATACACTGTAATGTCTCAGCAGCCCCAACCTCTTTAAAGAGTTTATTTTTTCAGCTTTCTTTTGTCTTTTATCTTCTCATAACTTACATTTCAAGGGAAAGTTGAAAATAATCAGGAAAATATTAAAAAAACCCCAAACAAACAGATAGGTGTTGTAATAATGAATATGAACAGAAAACAGATTGGTATCATAGTATCAGTCTGTTTGTAAAGAACTTGATGCAAACCTATTATTTTTTAGACTTAACTCAAGACTTACCTTTTCAGTACTGTCAGGCTGAAGTGTATCTCAGTGCCCTATTCTAGTGCCTGTCCACCCACAGTCATGAAATGATGTTGTGTAATGCTTTAGAGTTGAGCAAGCTGGCCTCTGGAGTGGGAGGAGGCAGTTCAAATGCAGTTCCAGCTTGAGCTAGTAATGATGTGGGGGGATGCAGATCTCCCATCATGAATCACTGTTTGCTAATCCAATTACTCTGCAAATTTAATCACTGTGTAACTCCTGTTTTGCAGAATAACTGCAGGTGGTGACAGAAATCCATAAATTCCTAATCCTTGGTAAAGCAACTCCTACTGCAGTATTGAAGACAAGTCTCCAGACAGCACTGATGGCCATTATATTCAAAATGTAAACTGCTCCAGAAATGTCAAACAAGTGTCATAAAATCATTATCTGAGTTATCCACTAGTAGTGAGGACTTTTGGATAGGCCTGTGACACCTGGTTTAAAGGGAGCAGATAAAGAACAACTGATTTCATCTCTTTCTGGGACAAGAAGTAAATTACAGTTTTTGTTCCTCACAGGCCACCTTTTCTTGAATGTCTTAGAAAATACTTAGAATCTGATGTATATCCTGGTAAACAAGTAAATCTGAGGCTTAGCTGTGCCACTTGCTCTTTTAAAGCTTTGAATGGCTTTATTTTGACAAAACATTCTCTGTTTCATTGCTTCCTTAACACTCACTTTGTTTTGATTTTGCTTGTGAAACTAAGATTTTGAGCTTCAAATTTCACTTATTTATTGCATTAGTGCCCCAGGAGACCATATATAGCTACACTGTTCTTCATGCTGGAACTCCAGTAATTCTTTACCTATATAATCCTCACTGGAGTTTAGAGAACAGAATATAGCAATGCAGGAGATTCTTATGTGTTTGTGTGACATCTGGAAGCTCCAAAAATCTTTTTGTTAACTACAGGCTTCAAGTTCAGCTGGTAGCAGGTACTGCCTCAGGTCTACATGGAGATCACACACTATTAAACCCAATGGTGCATCATTATTCTCCAGGATAGTCTGGAATTTCACCCCACTCTTAAACATGCAAAGCTGTGACTTACTTTTGCCAAATACAAGATTGTATCAACCATGTCCTGTTGCTTGAGAGCTGACTTAAATTGGTTTTCAGCCTCACGATATAATCCTAACCTAAAGAGACAACAGACAGATACAGGCATTTTGTTGTTGGTTTGGGTTTTAAAGCTTATTAATTAGTGAAGCAGTGCACACTAAAGCAAACATGAACTACCCAAAAGCATACTTAAAGGACATATATTTGTGTGCATGTTAACAAAAACCCCACTGTTAAATATATTAAGGTTACAAAGATAACAAAACAAGAGGTTTAGGGGAAACACAAGGAAAAACTTTTTCCCAGTGAGGGTGCCAGAGCCTGGCAGGGGCTGCCCAGAGAGCTTGTGGAGTCTCAGGAATGAGATTTGAGGGTGGTGGCTCAGTGGCACAGGCTCCCCAGGGAGGTGGTTGGGGCCCCATCCCTGGAGCTCTTGCAGGGGAG
>JANHGL010016089.1:12557-26028 GCA_024611195.1 Ceyx melanurus | reverse complement strand
AAGAAATATACTATATTCTATTTCTACTAAATTATATTATACACTTGTGAATTGAATATATTTTATTTTTATGTAATGGCATTATGAAAAATCTTTGTACTTTCAGATTAAGATTCTTAAAGATTTGTATTATTCATTTCACAGTGTAAAAGACACATTCTTTCCTTGATTTAGCTTTTGCCTTAGTTTTCTAAGAATAATTATGTTCTTCAGACATTTCTGTATTTATATATGTGACTGCTATAGAGGACCATCACGACATAAAGTACTACAACCAATCTATATGAGAAGAGTATCCTGCATGGTAAAGGTCTGAGTAACATTACATATTCCTGCCTTGTTTTTCAAAAACAGAATGGAAAAGATTAGTAGGAGCAACTACATGGAGGTGATTTCAGGTCATCATCTCAGGAACTAAGACTGTGATGTTGTTGTGGTTTGCACACAGCCAGGAGCTGAGCGCCATACAGCACTCGTTCATTGCTCCCCCTGCAAATGGGAAGCAAAAGAGGGAGAAAAGCATATTATTGAGAAAAGTATATTATTGAATAACCCATTGCCTGGTTCCTTTGCCTATGTTGACTGTGGCCACCCTCACAAATTTTGGTGAAAATTAACCTTATCCTAGATGAACCCAGGACAACTGTGTACATCTGGGGAGTTTTAACAATAAGTCTAACATTGTCTATCTTTTCCTCTCATGTGAAGATATGAATAAAAAGTTTTAGTCGGTGAATGCACTCTTGCATATCAATCACTAAAGTGGTAAAATGGAAACATCACAGGATTGGCAAAGCTGTACACATCCAGGAGCTTTCTTGTTCCATTTTGCTGCAAACCTACTATTGTACATGTTACTGAAACTGCTTTAGCTTTCATTGGAGGAAATGTGTCTAATTTTATTATGAGCACAGCATGGAATATTTTTTTATCTATTTACATTGATAATTGAAAATAAATGACGAGAATGGTGATCTGTATAAATCAGAAAACAATATCAATCTATTTTTAGGTCTTTTACAGATCAAGTTGATTTTGAGTCAGACAGCACCACTTCTTTAACACGTTTCAGAAACAGCACATTTTATAATAGGAAGGGTCATCTGACAGTATGAAGCATCTGGTGAAAGGATTTAATCTCACATTTTTGTTGCTATGTAAGAGCTTACACATCATTTGCATTTTTATCATGCCATTTCAATTTCCATCTAAATACCCTAACACTGTCATGTGCAGATAAGAAGGTGGAAGGAGGCTGCAGTGGTGTGCTGCCCTGGCAATGAGAACAGCCTCAGTGCAACTGAACTTTTGGGACTAATGGAAGATTTTCTCTATTTCCCTTCTACTAATTCTGCACCTAATATAGAGATAAAGCAGCACCTATACACGTATATAGGGAAGGACTCAGAAATTTGAATTTCAGTTTAAAATAAATAGTATTGTAACTGAATCACTGCAACTCTGAGATTCTGAAGATCTATTTTCTCTGTGTGAATTACTTTAATCTGAATTTGTTGTCAATTAGGCTTTATTCTACCTTCAAAGAAGAATTATCAAAAACTATAAAAGGACTATTCTAAGCCAGAGGGTATTTCACCCTTTCTTACTGCTTGGTTTTATACTGGCTTTTTGCCCAATAACACCCTTTTGGAATTTAACATTTCCTGTGCTGGGATTTCCTTTTTTTGAAAGCTCACTGTGAGAAGTTTACAGCATGCAGACCATTCATAAGCAATTTGCTGATCATGGTAATTAAACTACCTTCCCACAATAGAAAAAGCAGTTTAGTATCATTTTGCTTTAGATTTTTTCACATCCTGGAGTGTAAAGTAGATTTTATCTGCCCATCAGCTAGCTACCTAGCTCCCATTCCCAGACAAAACTACTGAGAAAGCTGCTTTCCCTGAGTTTGTCTGGGAGCTATAGAATCCTGAGCAGCACAGTCTCATAGCTCATGCTCATCTCAGAGTTCATTGGGAGCTTAGGTGGGTAACTCAGTCTTTCAAAGAAGCAAGTGTGCCTAGGAAGAAAAAGAAGCCTGCATAGTTAATGTAGTTCATTACTGCTCTGAACATCTGTAGTGCTGTCTACATCACTATCGAAGAGTCTGTGTGACATTCAGTAACACAAAGGCAATTATTAGTTATGTGTTTCTTTTTCTGGCTGCTCAGTTTGGAGGAATTGATAACTGCACAGAAATGAATGCATTTTAAATACATGAAGCTACAAAACGCAAGGCAATATTGAAAGTTAGACTCTGTGTCTCTTGTATTAGCTATGTGAATATAGTAAATTCTTTGATTTTGTAGTTTCTATGCTGTCTGTATAATCACCCTAATATGCCACTCACAATTAGCAATGGTTTTACAAATTTAAATGTATTAAATGCATTTCTATTATATTGATGATCCTTGTAGAAAAGTTCATGAAGAAGCTAATAAACTTAGAATTCTGTGTTCAGAACGGGGGTTCAATACTGTGAAGTAACTAATACTGCACATAAAAATGCAGCTGAATGTGACTAGCTCTTCATTAAACAAGCACAGCCCTTCCTCTGCAAGAACAATATATGATAATAAGAAATAAAGTACTGTGTAATTACATATCTGAAGAATTATCATAATCACACACACAGTGGGATTAAATTACTGCTTTGCAGACAATCCATATTCTAGAATTCCTTAATTTGTGAATGTTTTTTACTTCATGATTACTTCATATTGTGCAATAAAATTTGGGTGGAAGGGAGTATAAGACGATATGGTAAACCATGTATATTAAACCAACTCCTTTATATATTTACTTTTTCTAAAGAAAGGTCAGTGAATATTTATATTATCAAGACTTTATTAGAAGTTACAAATTGCCAGCATGACTTTTTATCTTAAAAGAGAAGGAGAAGAGGAGGGAAAGTCATTAAAATTAAAGTTAGGGAAACAAACACAAGGCTAAAGTAGCATTTTTACTTATCTGCTGCTAATCTCATTTTTCTCCTTTGTATGTAGTTTGTTTTAAGCTCCTTTAGCCTTATTTTAATCTTAAACTTATATTCTTTTTCAAAGACTAAACTTCTTATGAAAGATTTTTTTAGGACAAATATTTTTATTTGCAAATACAGGAAATACATTTTGCATGCCACACATCTTTAAAACAATATGCATTCTGAAAGAAGACAGTCTTGAGATCTGTTCTTCAGAACATATCTTCTTCCAATTATTTTTATGTCTGAAAGCAATATTGCCTTTAGTACGAGAATGAGGAGAAAGTTTAAGTTAAAATCTTAAAGGTCCCATTTTGTATGGCAACATTAATTTCCTCTGCAAGTTTGTGATGCAGCCTGTTGTCACTGGACAATAAAGGTAATACCTGTGTTTTTTTCAGATGCTGATGTCCTTTCTTAGTGACTTAAAATGCCTTTGAATGATCTTAGTACTATTGTAAGAAAGTTGACAGGGAAGTATTAGAATTACCCTTACTCAGTATATTTGGAAGGATAAAGGTTTCTAACTCTCCCAAGACTTCTGGATTGGTTTGAGGAAGAAGGGTTGTTACTGTGCTTTGGTTTCAGGAGAGGAGGGGTCCTGGTGCCTGTTGTGGCACTTTTAGGCCAGATAGTTACATGATTGAGGTGTTTAAAAACCATGTAGATGTGGTGCCGGGGGACATGGTTTAGGGACCATGGCAGTGTAGGGTTAATGGCTGGATTTGATGATCTTAAAGGTCCCTTCCAACCAAATGATTCTATGATTAAGACAGGACAACATCTGTGGTATAGCTAGAAGCATGTAACAATACCCTTTCTCCACAGCAGGCATTCATTGTTCTCACTGACCTTTCTGCAGAAATCTATATCTGGTCTCTGTTCCACTTTTGAAAGCTGCTTCTTCTCTCTTTTTTTTTTTTTCTTTTTTTTTTTTCCTTTGTTCTTTTTTCCTAAACAGAAAAAAAATAAGAGAGACTTAAGTATTGATCTTATTTCTGGATAAGGTGGGAAGTACATGTAGCAGACAATGTAAAGAACAGGCAGGATTTGCACATGTCTTCATAGAGTCAGGAGAACAACTTCTGTAGTTTGGAAACAGTCTAGTGGCTGTGGGCCTGATTGTCTCGTTTCTTTTCCTTTTCTCATGGCAAAGGAGAGAAGATGGGGGAAAGAGCGACATGTTCATCCTGTTCCTCCTTGTTCTTGTAAACCAATCAAACAAAAAAATTCCCAGTTCCATACTAAAGGACTCAATTCAACAGGAAAAGATACTGATGGCAAAACTGGCAAAGCTATCTAGTTCCTTCTCTTTTGCCAAGAAGAATTTGCCTGAGTGCACACAACAGAAGGAGGAGGGAATTGACACTCACATACGATTTAGTTGATGAAACAAGACTTTTGACAGTAAGAAAACTTTATTCTGGAGGAAAAACCAGAACCAATCAGGAAGGACAGGAGCTTAGCCAGACAGATGAGCCATGGGTCATGCCAGTTGTGCAAACTGAGAAATAACTTTGTACTGGTTCTTGCCACAGTGCTGTTTCAGACCCTGACTTGATAAGCTGCTTCTTAGCATGAGGGAGAAAGTTTCATTTTAGCTGCTTTTCATGGGTCTTTAACATTGCATTTTATGAGTCTTTAACATTCTGATTTTATCAATCATATAGGAGGTCTTTCACAAATACTTCGTAAGTCTGTCTGGAATACAGTATTTCTCCTCTTGGTAGGAAACAATGCTTTTGCAGTAGATATAAATAATGATAAACAGGTCAAGCAAGTGCTGTTCTTTGTTTCATGTATCTCTTGTTTTAGCACCATATAATACAGTCATACATTCCCAGTCAAAATAATTTGGCAAGTGCAGCAGCCATGCAATAAGTGACCACCAAAAAAATTATGCCCAAGAATGAACACTGAGCACAAAAATGGTTGTCCTTACGTTGTCTACCCAGAGGACTCAAAGGATAATCCACTAACATAGACTGCAGATGGTGATTTTGGGATGGTGCCTAAGAATTACAGGAGCGGTGGGCTTTTATTCATGTTGCTCCATCAGCTTTTGATTCATAACTACCCACACCAGCTCATAAAGATTGATAAGAAGGAATTAAAGAAAGAAAGTGAGCTTTGAACATTCATGTGCTTTTTATTTTGTCTTCATTGGAGACAGACTTTTGCAAGTTTAGAGTTGATTCTGTTTTCAATGTCTTTTAAAAGCGCTTTGATTCCAACTGAGCATTTTTCATAATGTCATTCTAAACAAAGTTAGTATTCAGATGACTCTCTCATGCACGAGAAAAGTAGTTGAAATTGCTTGTAAATATATTACTAGGGCAAATATGTATTAACTTGCTGCCTTAGGTTATAAGCCTTCTTTTAAAGGAAGCTAATATTTGTGTAGAGTGAAATAGCTTTATTGAATTATAACTTATAATGCAGCATTACAGGCTGTCAATAGCTGACATCATGTTCCTTTAGTGATTGTATTTTGAGAAGAGGTTCCATAATCACAGAAAACCAGCTACTTAGAGTAGAAGATCTGGAAACTTTATCAAATCTGTTGGGTTTTGTTTCCCCAGAGTAAAGGCTGGGAACAGAATTGCTTTTTTTTTTTACAAATACCATTTTGTTCTAGTTCTAGTTATTTGACTTACAGTAAAGCTAGATGTAAAATCTACAGAATACATTACACTTTACTACATTTACTACACTTTACTACATACACACTTACCAGTTTCTATTCACTTGTACACTAAAAAGATGAACTCAAACAAGGGATCGCTGTCCATCATTTGTTAAAAAAGAACAAGTAGAAGTTAGCATGTCCTTTTAGTCCAGGTTTTTCAAACTAACAGTCTTGATGGCTTGTTTACAATACTAATTTCATAAATACTAGTTATGGAACCCAGATGTTTACAAGATGGAAATAATAAAAAGATTGGGAGTTGCACAAATTATTTTGGCCAAAGATCATAGTGCTTTAAGAGGATAAACTTTCAATTATGTTTCTTTAGTGTGTGAATCTGTTAAGAAAACTCAGATCTACAGTGGTGAGTAGAATTACCTAGTCTTCCTGGAATACAATAAATAAAGTTGATGAGCTCATTCTAACTATTTTGTATCACCTACACTTAAGTAAAATGGAAAAATAAAAACAAACATTCCAAATGTATTTTGAGACCTGTTGAGAGATGTTACCATTTGATTTCACAGGTTCTGCTGAATATTATATTAGATAAACAGACCAACAGTCTGACTTTTCCACATATGGCACTTTTGACAGTACTGAAATGCTGTAGGGTTGACAGATGAATAAATTACATATTTTCTAGCAAGGAAGTAACCTTTAAAGTAAGACTTTAATGTAACACAGAATATGCTATGATTTAAGAAATTTCTACTTAATAACCTTCAATATTTTATCTGTTGGACTATTGAGATTAGTTTCCTCTAATTAATATGTCTATACAGCAGTCCTCTGACATTCAGCTGCTACATATGGGAATATATTGGAGTTGAGTTTTTTGATGAACAACAAATTAAGGTTTTGGGTTTTTGGTTTTTGTTGGGGGTTTTTTTGATTGTTTGTTTGTTTGTTTTTAATTAATACATTATATGGCTTCATTTTTCTATTGAGGAATTGGAAAAACTGTTAAAGAAATGTAATCAGAACCAAAATGATTTCTAAAATAGAAAGGTCCATTTTTAAAAGACATTTCCTAAAAATTATCGTGACAGGGTTTTTTACTTTCTCTTAGTATGATTTTTGTGGTTTTTTTAAGTACATGCTCATAAACAGTAAAAACATATATAATTTAAATATGATGTTCAGAATGTGTTCAAGATGTGTTGAAATACCCACACTGTAGATGGACCTATTTTTTAATACTCTAGCCTGTGAATTCCAGAATTCTTTCAACAAGAGTTTTGTTTACTGAGATGTTGTTCACAATACACTGGAGCTTTGCCCTTCATTGAATGTACCTCAGCCTTTAACTTAGTAGCTTGTGCTTCTGTCTTTAATGACAAAAAACAAAGTCTAACCTGACAAAAACAAAGGAAAGAATACTACTGTGAATATATTAATGTAAATGGATGTTTTATGTAACATTTTACATTTTCATTTAACTTGTTATCAGGAGATTACAAATAAAATATTCCACAAATTTATACTCAAGATATACCTCATGCCTTATTCAATCATGACATACAGGTATCTGTAGTTAACCTTGAATATATGCTACTATTCAAGATTTGGCTTATGCATAAATAAATTGTCCTTGGACAGCATACTTGACTCAAAATAACATGAAGATATGTTATTTACTGACTCAGGCATTCATATTATTTTCCTTACCGTTGTGTAAGGTGAACCTTTTGTATCAAGAGATTAGTAATATGTCTTCTGGAAACTCATGGTTAGCTTAACCTATCTATTGACAACCAGTACAGCTATTCATCTACATGAAAACAGCAATAAAGTTTTAATAAGAGTTTGGTATTATGTGCCACATATAATAAATCTTTTCAATTTCAAATCTAGTTATAAAAACACTGATAAAATAAAGAGGGGAAGGGGAAAAAAATAAGGGATAAAGGATTATCTTCATGTCTCATTAGACAAACAAATGAAAGTCAGGATTTATGAAAGCTGTATCCTATCATCTAAGTAGAATTCAGAAATATGCTATTAGAAATGCAGAATTCCTTCCACAACATATTGGGAAGGAAACAAGGCAGTTTCTCACCTTTAATGATGATCCATAGTTTCCGATCAGCTTTATCCTGTGTTGGTAGTTGTGTATTTTTACTCTCATATTTAATCTGAAGACTGACAGTGATTCATCACAGAAAATTGTTATTCTTTAATATTATTTTAAAATTTTTACTCTTAAACTATATAAATTAAAGGTTCTGACAAATGTTGAAAGAGAATGTGATAACATCAGTGATGATACCTGCTTCCAGTAGCCCTCTTATTCTCTCTCTCTGTTTGCTTTTCTTGGCTACATGAATTTGCATAGAGAGAGAAACTGGCCATTTCTTCTCTGAGGATGACTATCAGCTTTATGTCCTGCCCTTAATTTTGATGACAGGAAGTGGTGCCATCTGGATTTCTTTATGCAGAGGATAAATCACTGTTAACAGTAAGAATGAGGTATAAATCTCTGCAAGGTCTAGAAGCATAAGCGTCTCTAACCGTCTATTGTGGGACCTAAGAAGTGTTGAGAAGTTCATAGTCTATTTTCTAAACCACTCAGTTCCTACACTGTTTTTTCTTATTACTCTCACATTTCTTGTTTAAGCATGATACAGTACAATTCAATGCCTCTTTACTAGGAGTTTCTTCATGCTTTTTTCTTCTTGACTCCTTCTGTCTTCTATTGTTTGTCTCAATATTGCTGTACCTGTGTTGGTAAACATCTAACCACAAACTGAGCGGTGACTGAACCACATCGCTCATGCTCCTGTTTTTGTACAAACTCAAATATAAAGACGCCCAACCCCTGCACATGTGCCCAGACCTGGGGCTTGGAAAACCAAGGGGTCAGGAGACCCCTGGACACCCCTGAAGACCCTTCAGAGACAATATTGGGCATGCATACCACTGCCAGGTAGTAGGTGGGGTTAAGCAAAACAGCTCCAGAAATATACTAGATAGTTTATGGGGATGAATATTCAACAGGACAGTGTGATAAAAGATCAGGAACAACAAACATTGGTGTGAGGTAATATCAGCAAGGTAACGTCAGTGAGGAGAAGTAACATCAGGGAACCAACATCGTGGGAAGGAACATTGGGGAATGGAACATCAAAGAACTAAAGGAATGTTTTCCATCAGACTCGGACTGAAAGCATCACAGACCCATGGTGGTAGCTATCATGACTGAGACTTTCTTTTCTTTCTCTCTCTTTACACTGCAAATTCATTGTCGGGCAAATAAAGTCACTTGGTGCTTGACTCTGCTCTGAATCTTAATTCTGTTCCTGAGAATATGATCAAAACCTCGCTCTGGTCTACGACCAGCATGTGACATCCTGTTAGTGGGCACCACTGAAAGATTAGCTCCATCATCTTCATCCCTTCCCATCAGGTATTTATAGACATTGATATGATCCCCATGAGCCCTCCCTCTTCCAGCCTGAACACTCCCAGTTGTTTGTATCCCTTACTGTGAAAAAATACAAGGTGCAATAGATAGATCTGTTCAAATGAGTTAAAGCATACACTTCTAACAGTGACAATAATTAATCAACTGGCACAATTTACAGTCTTGGATAATGTCCTTTAAATCAATGAATTTGTTCTGGAAAAGGACTTGGCTATTCATAACATACGTGGAACAATACCTTAATTATAACATGTTCAGTTTTCATTGCCTTGCTGGAGTCAAATTTCAACTGCACTTGAAGAAGAGCCCATAGTCTGCAAGGGGCTGCAAGGATGGCCAGTGAATGAGAGGGAACACTCCCTGCCCAGCTACAACATGATACTCTGAATCTTTGATAAATTAAGTTTACTAAGTGATTCTCTGGAGTAGGCATACCAACAGATGCTTTTCTGTTCTTTTCAGAATAACTAATTAGTAAAGTGAAAGCTAATATATTTTGCAGGAATCTTGGGTTATGGGTGTTCTAAGTACTTTACAGCTGGAAGGTGTACACATTTGTTGCAGTTTGCAGTTCCTAATAGCAGTACAAGTGTTTCCCCACTATTTTGTTATTTTCAAATTCTGTTGTTCATTAAGAAATTTACTTCTTTGGATTAATGTTTATTTAAAAGAGAAATTTTTTAAAAAATATTTAAATTCAGAACGCTTGCTTTTCTTTGAGTCATTGGTCACTAACTAAACATTGTCTACAATGTTTTAATAACATTTTAGCTATTCTACTATATATTTCCATGGGAGTGATAGAATTGCATAAGCTCACACAGCTCCTGTATTACCAGAAGCTTCTACAAGATACTTAACTTTTTAACTGCATCACAGAATGTTACAGCATCACAGAATGTTAGGGGTTGGACCAAGAAAATCATCTAGTCCAACCGCCCTGCCAGAGCAGGATCACTAAGTCACCCAGGAATGCATCCAGGCAGCTTTTGAAAGTTTCACTTCAGAAAATGACAGAATATTACATAAATGGCATCTTATAGGAAACTGTAATTACAGAGTTGTTGATTTAAATTCAGACATATTAATTATCACATACATTTTCTAATGCTGATAGACTTTAAACAAGTATAGACTTAAATACAGAATAGAGGAAGAAGGCAACCATAAGGAAGACCTTAATTTATCATCTTTCAGTTTTTTGTTGATTCTCTATTACAAGCAAGCTTAAAGAAGCAGAAAATATTCATTTGAAGGTATCATATAAATAGAGAACTCATCTTTTAAGTCGGAAAAGCCCTTATTAATGTGGCAGCTCCACAGCATGGGTGCAAGTATATGTCATATCATATGACAGGGCATTGTTTGCTGTACAGCCTTCTGGGTTCAGACATATGTCATTTCATATAATCATAACATAGGTCTAGTTCAAACAATGCTCTCTGACAATAGGTATGTATTCAGGGAGATAGCTGTTACCATAGTCCACAAATACTGTTATGTTTGTGTCTGCTCTGTACAAGAAGAGAACTTTTTGACTATAATATTTGCATAGCTCCTTTGAAATATGTCATGTTCTAATCTCCTCTGGATGGAGATGTGCTGGGATATGTTATGCCTTTACAGAAGTAGTTAACTTGCCAGCTTGGAGGACTGGGTGGTGGAGATCGAGCAGTAGAGCAAAAGTACTAGAAGTGATTCTGTTATTTCCCAATTCAATTCAATGAGAACAAAAACCCACACATTTTTCCCTTGACCCTCAGGCAGTACTGAGGTTTAATTCTTATGTTCTACTGGATACATGTACCCACCCTATTCTGTCCAGTATCAATTATGTTGATAATACAGTGGGCATAACATGATGCTATTTTGTTATTGTTTGGTTGTTGGTTGTTTTGGTTGTGAGTTTTTTTGTTTGGCTTTTTTCCTGAAGCTTCACTGTCACACAGAATGGCACATTATTAACTGTGTTGATAACTGTTCTTTACTGTCAGTTTGGGTTTTGCTACTGTTTGTTTGTTTTCTCCACTGTAAGAGCCCGACTACTGACATCTCAGACCTTATGCAGTGATAAGATCTGGAAGGGAATGAGCAAGGCTAGAGGGAGAAGGTGTCAATGGCTCTCAATATCCCTTGATGGCTCTGCCATCCTCCCTAGGCTACTTGCAGATAAATTAAAGTCTGCATAGGCTGGACAGGGTCTTTTCCCTGAGTGACTTTCTTCTGCTAACCAGTGGGACTGCACTAAGGGGATCTCCATAGTGGACACTGCACCCTAAGGGACTCATGCAAATTAGCACCGCTGCTCTATGGAAATTGGGGATGCCACCCACAGTCCAAGGGTTTAAAGAGACAATAAAATACTGATCTGGGTGCAGCCACCACTGAAGAATTAACCACCGAAGATTTAATGATTTGGATTAGTCGTGTGAGACATCACTGGATCGATCCATGGGTCACCATGGTGACATCTTTGTCTTAGTCTTTTTCCCCTACCCGTTCCTCCACCAGCTTTTCTTTTCCTCTTCATGATACTTCGTTGTACCCTAAAGTAATTGATAATAAAATAATATCTGTTGCCAAAACACCATTATCTGCACCACTTATTGATTGTTCTTGGGAAAACCCACTAATTTCTTTTGCATTGTTCCACTGAGTCACTGTTGTAGCTCTGCCCCTGCCAGTGGATCGTAACGATTCACCTCCCTTGTTTTCCACTAAGCAGGGTGAGACAGTGTAATTGGTGTCACAGACAGGGCTCTCTGAATAAGAGGGTGAGAGGAACGTAGAGAGGATATCGGTTGAGTCAAGAAAGGAGGACATTTAATGGGACGAGTTGAGTCCTCTGGCAGGTCATGGCTACCAAGAGCAGAGGCTGAGTGGCTGAGTGGGGTGCCGAGCGGGAAAAGTGGCCATGAGAGGTGCTGGCAGAAGACAGGCTGCAGGACCAGTAGTGCAGCACTCTTGGTGGGGAGCGAGAGTTGTAGTAGAATGGTCTGAGCTGTGTAGGGAAGACCTGGAGCGTGACTGTGGATACTGCAGTGAGGCCAAGAAGCATGATTTAGTAGCTCAGCAAGTGTCAAGATGCAAAACTTCAGCCCAGAGAGAACATTGCTCCTCAACCTTGACTGCTCAATAAAGCAGAGTTCCTGAACAATAGGAGAAATGAGGATGAGCTGGCCAGCGTAACTAAAGAAATACCCCATGGTGAGATCAAACTGGCAAAAGTGACAAGAAAAGCGCAGCTGGCTCCTGAGAGAGCCAGAGCCTCAGTATGTGTGGGGAGTCCCTTCCCAGGAGTGGGAGCGTAAAGCTTAATGGGGATGAAACCCCAGGTCACTGGGGCCCTGGTGTGTTTCCGACTGTGGATAACCCTGGTCTCTGACCTTCTAGAGCAGAGTACTGGGCAGGAGGGCTGGACACCTTAGAAAGGGGGAATCCTGTGGCCGTACCCACTTTGGAATCAGACCAATTAACTACAAATGTGCAGAAAGTGGCTTACCTTAAACTGATGAACGAACGGCTGCTGGTACCTCACCTACCCTCCCTGACGCTGCTGAAGGCTCACCCCAGATTGAATGGTGCCCCTGGTAAGAGGCCTCTCCGGCTCTTTGAAACTTTATGCCACCCAACCGCCTGAGGGCAGCAATGGCTTTGGGAGGGAAAATCCTGATTCGTCTGCCAACAGTTTTGGCCTCGGGCTGGGCCCACATGATCAAGTGGGATCTGTGCTCACCTGGGGGAAAATTGCTCAAGGCTTCATCAGCTACAGCTGCTGCCAGGGCTTTCAAGCGGTTAACGTAGGGGAAAAGCTGCCCTAAGCAGGAATGAACTAGATGGTAAATTCCCTAGACCCTCAGGAATGAATCTTGGGTCAGGAATGCCTAGAAATCATCTGTGAAATGAGGGTTTAAGCAGGGGGATACCCAAAGAGTTGATGTATGTCCTTTCCTGTCCTAACGTGCAGTTGTTCATGAAGTTGTGGAGAAGCCCATTTAAGTCCTTGGAAGGGAAGGGAGTGCACCCACCACCAAAGAGATCAAGGTTTGTATCTTGAGTATCTCATGGGATCCTCACAGCCAGCCTTGAGAAGTGTGGGTTTAGTTACAGTATAATAAGGTGGATTGGGAAGTGGCTAAAGAACAGATCTCAGAGAGTTGTGGTCAGTGGAGCAGAGTCTGACTGGAGGCCTGTGACAGTGGAGTCCCCCAAGGGTCAGTCCTGGGTCCAGTATTAGTCAATATATTCATCAATGACCTGGACGAGGAGGTAGAGAGCACCCTCAGCAAGTTTGCTGCTGACACCAAACTGGGAGGAGTAGCTGACACAGCAGCAGGCTGTGCTGCCATCCAGAGAGACCTGGACAGACTGGAGA
>JANHGL010016089.1:0-12457 GCA_024611195.1 Ceyx melanurus | reverse complement strand
TGAGGCTGACGGGCCTGTAGTTACCCGGGTCCTCCTTTTTGCCCTTTTTAAAGATTGGGACAACATTGGCCTTTCTCTGCTAGTATTTAAATTTTTCTGTTTAGGATAGCACTGGCCTTTCAACCTTTGATCTCAGAATCTAACTACTTTCACAAGTTTTGTTTTGTTTTTAATTTTTTTTTTTTAAACTACAACTTTATTCCTTAAAGTTTCATTCTAAACCTCATAGTGAGCAGTTGGAGGGATGTAAAACCAGATTTTTGCCTTGTGACTTGAACTATGACCAATCTTTAATTTATGTCTATTTTATCAGCAAGTAAGCTTTTCCAATTGTAATACTTCACTTTAAAAAAAAACCCAAACAACTCTTTTTTTGCTGTGCAAAGTAAAAGAACACTAAATTTATCACTTTCCCACTTTGCTCAGCATTGCTACAATTCCAGAGATTCAAGAAAAGGCTTCATTATTTTTTCAGGTGCTTTTATGTTAAATCCCTGAAAGATACACAATGCTGACCAAATAGAAAATAATAGATTCAAAATTAAACGAAGCATTTTTACAGAGAATTGCTATAACATCTGATTTGAAATAGAAAGATGCATAAAAATTATGCAGCCTCAGTGACATCCAGAGGATCATCGAAGATGCTTTAATTTACATGTTTTTCTTGTCCTTGCAAAAATATTCCCTCTACTTAGACAAGAACACTTAGAAAGTTAAATCCAAAGACTACATTAAAAGGGGCTTTCAAGTCTAATTTATTGATGACCAAGCAGCCTGCTTTCAGAGTTAGATATGGAGCTATCAACAATCACTGACAATAGTATACCTCAGTGGAAGCCTTAATTGTTAGAATTATAAGGAATTGGAGATAAAAGTATCAGAGGCAAGTGAGACTTGTTAACTCCTCCCAGGCTTCCTCTGTTCTCAGCCAGCAGCTGCCTGTATCGTGCTTCTCCAAACACTTATATCCAATTTTCTGTGTCATCTCGTATTCTTCAGAAGCTGTGTACCCTATTCCTGAGAAGTCACTTTACACTTAATTTTCCACTTTGACACTTCCATAGAAGCAAATATCAGTAAAACAGTAGTAAGTAGGCATTCAGCTAGCTAATGCTGCTTAGAGGGTAAATTGAAATGTATGCACAAAATAAGTCATGCATAAAATGAACTGAAGGTCTGCAAACATGATTAGCCTTCAGAACAGTTGTCTAAAGGAAATGAGTAAGTACACATGCAGGAGTATGACAGTTTTCCAGAGATTGTCTCCATGCCACTTCTGATCCATGGAATCATCTTTTCCATCAGCATTACTTTATCTAAGACTTTCAGAACAGAAGAATCTGCTAGAAAAGATATCTGAGCATATAACTGGTATTGTAGGTCTGTGATACCAGATACAGATCAGCACAGATACTAGTGTATGATGCCTACAACTGTTCAAGAATGTTCTTTTAATAAAGAAAATCCAGAAAAGAGCAGTGAAAATTTTCAAAAGGTGACTTGAAGGAGAACTTGAAGGATTTACTGCTCCAACAGAAAATAAGCCTAAAAAGAAGGCATAATGCTACTTTTCAAATGAATGACAAACAAAATCTTTTCCCATGTTGGCTGTATACTGGACAAGAATAGGTTTTAAATTCTGAAAGACATACGAAGAAAATAATTAAAGCAGTAAGATTAATGAAGCACTGAAATAATTTGTCTAGAAGAGTGGAATAACATCTTCTGGAGGACTTGTAAGAGTGACATTGAAAGGTGCTAGACATTTTGAATGGTTTCTGTTCTTGTTTTCCGGATGAGGTAGTTGATCCCTGCAGACCACTTGCTGTTCTCCTTTCTGAGATTTCAATAGCTATTCTGATACCGATGATGATTTTTTTTATTTTTTTTTTCAGGACTGCCTTTCCTTTGTTACCTAGTTACACTGCTACCTAGTGATGAAAAGAAGAATCTGGGAAATGGTTGATAAATTACAAGCAACAGTCTGCAATCTGAAAATTAGTTTCTATTACCTTTAAATTGTTTCTGAGGATGAAGCTACTCTCTTAACTGAAGGTAAGAAGGCAGTTCCACATTGAATCTGACCTTAAATGGGAGACAGAGAGAAGAAAGCTTAATGTATTAAATAGCTGTCATCTACATACACCATGAAACATTTAAAATGTCTACAACTGAGTGAATAGAGAGGCTATTTTGGCCTGAATTAATTACTTTGCAAGTATAGACTGTGAAGATTGGGAAGATAATTATTTCAAAACATAAACAAAGCAGATGCCTTAAAATTGGTTCAATCCTTGTAATTCTTCTGACAGTAGTAGTCAATGTCAGAAAGATTAATCATGATAGAGGTCACTCGTTACTGCATTTCTTTACATGAATGAATTACTTATTGGTACGGAGTGCTGTTTAATGTAGTGGTATTTTGTTCCCTATTAATTGTTCAGATAGCACAATCAGGAATCTAGTTTATCTGCGCTAGCATCCCACATGAGGGGAGGGATTATACCATGGTGTTAAGAGTTATATCTTGATTGCAGACCACTCTTGCAGCTGCATTGCTGCAAGAACAGACAGAAATAAATCAGAAATCACTATGGTGCAATGAGGAACCCAGTTTTGCTTTTCGAGAGTTTTGATGGAGGAGTGTATTTTTGTGAAAACTTAACCACTGGGGCAGTAAGTAGAACTATAAACAATATTATTGTTCCTTCATTAAGATTCATGGTTTGTCATTGTCCAGGCAACTGCATGTTTTAAAAGAGGTAGCTGTGGTGGGATGTGTGTGTGTGTGTGTGTGTGTGTGTGTGTGTGTGTGTAAATGAAGTATAAAGAGTGATTTGCTGCGTAAGAGTTCTTTGTTAATAAGATAACCTGATAATTTCATGTTCCCCATAAAAAAAAAAAAAAAAAAAAGGACCTGTGTATTTTTCTTTTGACAGTTCTGGTTTTAAAAAAAGCAACCCAAAACAAAACAACAAAAAACAAGCTCTTCTAAGAAACCTAAGTTATGACAGTTAATTCAGTTAATATTTATCTTCTGTTTTAAATGATGAAGAACACGGAATGAACTGTGTGACAACTTGTAGTCATATACTGCTCAAGAATCAAAGTTTGTCGGCTTAAAAAACCCAAGCAAAACACTGGAATCCTTTTATCTAGTCTGGAAAAATGTTTAGATCACTTCAACATCAACAACAGAATGTTTGAATAGTTATTTAAAGATCTGGAAAAAGGACATATTATTAGGAGAGACAGAAGATAAACACAGAGTAACAGACTAGCCCAATTTTTTGAACATCCTGAAGGACAGAGCACAAAACTAAAGATAGTTCTAATTCATGAGGGAAATGTAGTGATCACAGCTATTTCTATATGAAGTGCCTTGTGAAAATAGATCAAGACTATTGAAAAATGTAAAGAAAATTTATGCATAAAAGGCTGTAACTGAAGTCAGAGGAAGTGCTGTATCTGTGCTAATGATGCATTTTCTCTTGTAATCACTTAATCATTCCAGCTGTTACGGATTTTCCACTTGTGAATACTAAGTAGCCTCTAATGTCAATGTCAGAAAATGCTGTACATGCCAGATGTTTGATCATGTTTTTTTAAAAGATTTTTTCATAATTACTTGTATATGCTTAAGTACTTTCTATAAAACTGTCAGATGAAAAAATTACTACTTTTTTGAAACAAAACAAAACACAAACTTCTGAGTAGTTGGAAAATATTTTGAAGTATTGTCTTTATTCCTAAAAAAACCCAATTTATGGCACAAATGAACATCACTCTGTGTATAATACAACTGCATGATGGCTGGTCTTTACAGTTGTGTCTCCTGAAAATGTGGTCATTACCTTAGGACAGCCAACACAGTTAAGGAATTATTCTTAATAGCATTTATATTAAAGAAGTACATGACATACAGTTAAACTTTCAGCTGAAAGGGTATAAGAACACAATTCTGGTTTCCAGAAAGATGTTTGGAAAGCTTTGTGGCACTGGGCAAATAAAATCCAACTCCTAGCTTGACACAAATTCTCATCTTGCATTGCTTTTGTTAAGTTGCATGTTTACTATTCCTGTCCACCAAAATACAAATATTCTTCACAACATGATTAAATTAAAAAGTACCACTCAACCTCTTCACAAAATAACTTACTAGATGCAAGTCTTTGAATCTGTATTTTATGATACCTTTTTTATTGTTATGCTACATATGTTTTGTGCTTAACGTGATTCTATTTCTTCTTGTAGTAATAGTGACAGACAAGGTCATTCACAGATATTGTTACTGAAAACAGCAGCTACTAGAAAGATATAGAGATTACAGCCCTCAAAAAAAATCCCACCAAAAAAACCAACCTCATCACTTGCACGTTTGTATGTCTTACGTCTTTTCTGCTTTTTTTGTCCTGTTACATAGTTCCCACAAAACAGGGCAGCAAAACCATGTATCATTCAATCTCTTAATTACTAGAGATGTGATAGGAGTGTATTGGAACATTTCTGTGCATTTGTAATTTGTAATATTTGTGAGTTTATATGCATAGAAGTATTAAAATTAATCATTATAATCCCCTTACCCTAGTTCAGGAGCTTTCACTTTATATTCCTGTACATTATTACAGTTTCAGTGATGGAAAGTCAAATGCTTACTGATGTCATAAGAGGAAATCTGTGTAAATGAACATAAATATTTTTTATTTTATTTTATTTTTTTTGTTAGGAATACTTATTGAATTGTTTCGTTTGAAGCTTTTGGAATAATGATAAAAGTCAAAGTAGTTCATGCGTGTTAGTGAGAAATGATCCATTTTTTATAACACCTTTATGAAAGAAAATACATCTCACTGTAGTAATCTTTTTTTTTTTTTTACATATCTGTCCCAAATTCAAAGTAGATTGTAGGTGGAGGGATAGAGCAGAATGACTGTTCCAGAGATAAGTGCAGATGGATTTTTCTTAGATGAACACTAACTAATTTGATAGCATCAAATGGCAAAGTAATCATCCACCTTTTACAAGCAGAAAGGCTACGTGACTTGCCAAGACTATGTAACAGTGGCTTAACTAAACCTCTGCAGATGCTCTGTCGCAGTTTCCCTTTGCTTCCAAGCAATCAACCCACCTATGTTCCTGTTCCTCACCCCAGTGAAGTTAGTACTTCTCATCTTAAACTGGGAAATGTTTGTGGTTTTTCCTTTGTTAGTTTAGGGTTATGTTAGTTTGTTTTTTTGGTTTTTTTTTTCTCCATTAAAATGACATTCCCATCATTTTTATATTCTGATCTGTTTTCTTGGCTGTGTATTCCCATTTTCCTCAATCATTAGCTCAAGTTTCTCTCAGTGAAGTAATGGACAGTTGCCATGGATCACTTTTAAGTACAAAACATGATCTTAAATATCTGTTTTAGCTATTGAATTTCTGATACTGAAAAGCTTTCAGAAAGATTACATTGGAGAAGTCATATAGATGGCTTTTGGTTGGCTGATTGTTGCTTTTTCCCTGAATATGCAATAAGATACATGTGTGTGTGTGTGTGTGTGTGTGTGTGTGTGTGTGTGTGTGTGTGTACTCCTTCAGTTTTCTGATTAAATATCTACAGTTTAGGCATAGTCTTATGTTGTTAACAAAATCAGAAATAAAGGCAGGGGATCAACAGACAGTTAAAAGCAAGTGTATGTCTCCATTATGCAATAAGGATTATAAATAAATGCACAGTGGAATCTTTGAATTTGTCCAAGTTGTATAAAGAATACTAAGGATAGATCAGACATCTTATTTGGGGGTCTGCCAATCATTAGAATAATTGCTTGTTTAATTAGGTATTGTATTGCCCAAGCAGAAAACCAGTAGTCAGGTCTTTCCTGAAGAAGAACTGGTCACTCCTAGCTTCCTAGGAGTAACACATGGGCTGTGCTATTTTTTTTTAAATGCTATGGCTATTTGTACATCCTGAAATAAAACTTCCTTCCCAATTCTGTTTTCAACTATTATGTGTGTACAATGTCAAAAAAGGAATGTTTATGTTATACTTTGGATTAGTAGTGCAAAAAAACCCCAAATCTTTTGCTTCCACTGCAGCTTCCTTGTTTTTACTTCAATTTTAGTTTTACTACCACTACATTGTATTCATTTTATTATTAATAAATCTAGTGGTTCTCTAGCCACTTCTGTAAAATGCCTCCAGGTGTATGAATTAATAAACATGCCAGTAAGACAGACAAATAGTCTTTCTATTTTATAGATGAGAATTCTGAATAGCAGAGAAACAGATTTCATTAAAAAAATATTCATGCAGCTGGGAAAAAAAAAAGTTAAATTAATCCCTATGTTGCTGATTTTCCAGTCCAACAAAGTAGGTATGCTGTAATCTCCTTCCAGTTTCACTTTACCTCAACCTTGTAACTCACCCCTTCATTCACAAAATCAGAGAATTATTGAGGCTGAAAGGGCTCAAGGTCACCTTGTTCAACCTCCCCTTCTCAAGTAAGGCCACCTAGAGCCAGTTGCCTGGGACCACATCAAGATGGCTTTTAAATATATCCACAACTTTTCTGAGCAACTTGTCACATTCACAGTAAAAGAAAAAACCTTCCCATATGTTCTCATGGAAACTTCTGCATTTCAATTTGTGCCCATTTCCTCTGATCCTGTCAGAGGGCAGGACATCCCTGTTGTACTTACAAACATTAAATGTCACAAATACAGGTTCATTTCTGTTGCAATGAAGTGCACACAATTCCCAGTGAGATCATATTTTCTTGGGGATGGTCTAAATTTGATCCAGTATCTCCAGGAGAATCCTGGAAGCAAGTAACTTTGTTAAGAGATTCAGATTATCAAAAGAAAGGAATGCTTAGTTTTACTAATGTTCCTTAAATTAAATCCATAGACCATAACGAAATTTCTTTTTATTGTCTATAGTTCACTTACAAACATAAAGTAATAATTAAATTTAACAGACATACATGATACAGTACCTCAAATAAATGTCAATGCATTTGAAACATACTTAGGAAAAAATCCATCTTCATTGATGTTACAGCAGATGGGTTTCTGCAAAAGATAAGAGCTCAGTTGGAAGTATACCAGAGGCTATTTTTGACATCCTTGTTAGAGGGACAGATGATGCCACAGTAACTTTTTAACTACAATTCACTTAGCCTTGAGTGATGTTTAGTAAGAATCAATTTTGAGTTCAAATGAGTTCAATGAATGTATTTTATGTATGTGTTCAAGGTTAGAATTCTAGAACATCCTTTTGCATTGTGAACTTTCTATTAACATGTATATAATTTAGTAGTGAAGGATTTAATACTTTTGCTGGTGGATGTTGACCTTTGTACAAATATTTACCAAAAAAAAATGACGTGCACTGGCCTGATATTAACATTGTTAATGTTCATGAAAAATTCTTCATATGAATTTGTATCTAAATCTAAACTTATACATTATCCACCTCCCAATCTTCCTAGCTGGTCATATTTCATTTGTTAATGGAGGTGTTTCTTAACAGAAATAATTGTAACAGAAAATAGGGAGCAACAGGCATGTATGGAAGTTCTTGAATCTGCTACGGCTGTTTCCTCAGCTTTATTGAGGGTACTATATCTGGATTAGGTGGGTTTACCATTTAAGTGTATTCTGAATATCCAAAGGGTTTTGATAACTGATTTTTTCTGAGCTATGGAAGAGTATATATTTTCATAGATAATACATTCATTATGTAAAAGTTTCATGTATTTGGGATTATAATGTTATTCATTGATTAAAGACTCTGCTAGCAGAAGTTCACATTCACATCTAACTTCAGAACAGTATGTGCAAGAAAAAGCTATAAACTGAAGTGTTGATAGATGAGATATTTGGTGTAATGCTAGAAATACTGAGTTTCAAATATTTGTAGAGTGTAAAATTTATATTTATTTTTTAATGTTCCATATTCACACTCCTGATATTTCTTACAGTTTTGATAATTAAGTTGTGTTTCAGTGGGAATATCTTTTTTTGTTGTTGTTGTATTTTCTTTTGTAATTTCAGAGATCAATATTTTGATCCTGTAGCAATAATAAAATACTTCTGCACTACCAAAAATAGGGGTTGTATTATTTTACATGCTTCAAATGAATTTGATTTTTATTTTTTTTTTTCCAGTTCTCGGTTCCACTGGTGGACACCTGAGCCATGGTTTTCATTTGTAGGAAATTCTCTAAAGAATATGGTCTTGAATATTTTGAGATTGATCCATCTTCCATCATCTTGAATCACTGCTTCCCACATAGTTCGAACAGAATCACATTCTGAATCTTCAGTCTTTTCTCACAAAAAACACCAGTTCCCTGATTTGTCATGCTCATAAATTTTGATGACTTTAAATCTTCTAAGAAAAAGTCTTTCATCAAAATATCCCCAACTTACAATATTTATTATAACATCTGTAAGTTATATAATAAGCAAAATATTAATGCCCATTGACAGGATAACTTTAAAGCAAAAAAACCCACCCAAAACCAAACAACAAAAACCTTTTAAATCAGGAAGGACTGCTCTTCTTTTTTAATTATATTGAAGCACAAAAAAGACAGGAAAACTGGTATTCTGAGTGAAATTTAGCTAGTATGTAGAATTCTTAGAAGTTCATGCTGTTTTAAGCTGTGCTTGTTAGGAATGGTCTGGTTGTTGTTTTGTTTGTTGTTTGGTTTTGGTTGGGTTTTTTTTAATTTATGTGTCTATATAAGCATAACTTATAAATGTCATACCTCTACATATTCAAGTTGTCTGGATTGTGATTTAAGGAATCATATTTTAAGTGATAACACAGTCAAAGTTCACATACGAATGAAATTATAAGCTTTTAAAAGATTTCTTCATGGACATTTCAATGCAGATGGAAAAACAGATTACTTGAACATTAAGGATTTTGTTGGTTTTCCTTTTGACACCCCCCCCTCATTAATTTAATTATGATTTTTTTCTGGAATTGCATGAGTTGCACTTGGGTGCATTAAGTTAATGTTCAAGGCATCCTTTTCATGCTGATACAAAGGAGTGAGTAATATAGGACTTTTTATTAGAGACTTGAGATGAGATGTAGTCAATGCTATGAGTAACAGCTAAGTTTAAAGCTACATATCACCATTGACAGATTACTAGAATGCTTTTTCATGGTACTTAAGACATAAATCTCACAGAACTTGGTCGATTTCAAGGAGCTGTACACTCAGATCCTGGTTTTCAATGCAGTACCAGTCATCCTCCTATTCTCATCATAGTTCTCTGCCTGTGGAAAAACTGCCTCTGATGTCTACCTTACGTATTTTATATAATTTTTTAAGGAAGATTGATACTAATTCTGTTTCTATTTGTGGAATATGTCCTCAAAACACAATGTATATCCTCAAAATCACAGCTTCCCAAGTGATTTAAACTTGTTAAAGGAATCTTATGACACTAACATATTTTGTCATCCCACTAAATAAATTTGGTGGAAATGATAAAAAATATGCTAGCTTTTATAAGGTTATCAACTGTGTGTTTACATTTGACCATTTGGCCCTAACTAATTATATGTTTAAGTACTTCTAATTTTTTTTCTTTTTTTCCACAACTCAATGATCCGGTCCTGGAGTTCTCACCAGAGCAGTCTACTGTTTCATTGGAGTTCGTCAAAGATGACGACTGCAGGGATCAGTTCAGAAGGCATGCGGTCTTGCATGAAAACTGAAACAGCTGTCTCAAGTCAGTCTTCTCTGAGAGTACACATGACGACTTGTGCCATAGTTATGTAAGTTCATAGAATAGAAATTTCAGATAGAACTTCATGTCAGGATACTGTAGGGGCCAGGTGTCAGGAACATCTAGGTCAGTGTAGAGCCTGACAGCTAGGGCCTCTCCCTCCATTAGCACTTGGGTAGCCCTAGGGATTAGGAACCTCCCTAGGGATGCAGATGGGCCAAGAGCAGATGGGATGTGGAGCTATAGGTGGGCCCAGCTCAGCAGAGCCCAACAGGGCAGGGCTGTGAGAGCCAGATTTAGGCCCTACTGGGCCATATATGTGGCAGGGGCTGAAAGCCCCCTGTGGTTACAGATGGGGTCCTGGGCTGTGGGCAGTGAGTGTGTGGGGAGTCCCAGAGGGCTAGACAGGGACAGTCAAGACTAATGGTGCCCTCAACACCACGACACTGCACTTAGTCAGAATGTCCTATCTAAAATAAATTACAACAGGAAACCTGTAAGTTTACACCATGATGCTTTAACATTCAAGGTTTGTCTAGGATGGACTTAATTTCTATTACAAAATTTTTCAGTAAGAGTATTTGTCTTCTATTGCACAAGCAATAGCACAACTTTCCATGGTTCTTTTAAATGTTGAAGTGTTGTTTAATGAAATTTGATGTAAAAAATAATCCAAGTTTGAAACTTTATTCAGTAGCAGCTTTGATTTGTTGATTTGTTTGTTTTTTTCACAGCTCATATGTACTTTTTTGTGCTAGGATAGCTGGAAAGTGAAATTTTTGAGTAGGTACCATCTCGGTTATCTATAGTTGACTCACTTTCATAAAATGTTGCATAAGAAATTACACAAACTTGCTTCTCTAAGCTACAGAGGAGCTGCTTGAGGAGAAATTTTAATAAGTTCTAATAACTAATAAAAAAGTAATATGAAATCTCTATAAAAATTCATCTAATGTAATTTGAATAGCAGTTGTTTGGAATGGGTAGAGTATAAATCAAATAAAAGAATGACAATCTGGTCTTGTAATGACAGAAATGTACAAGGTAAATATCATAGAACAAGCAGAGCTTGTTTACTTTAGCAGTTTAAAAAAAAAAAAAAGTGGAATTATTAGGACTTCTAGGACTCCTAGTTTCAGAATGCTGCATTACTGATAGTGTGCTTTACCTGGCAAAAGCATTTTAAAAAAAAAAAAACAACTAAAGGAGATCACAGATACTTTTTTTTTTTTTTGTAAATTTTGTTTGGTTATTCTTTCCTTTCCCAAAATTTCACTCATTCTGAATAACAAATGTCCAGTAATCATCATATCTTTATTTGAATATATTAAGAAAAAAAAACATGTGAAGAAGAAAATAAACTTCCATACCAAAACAAGATATGAGACTTATGATTTATCTCTGATTTGTACTATAAAACAACATACTTTTTATTTATTACATATAGATGGATATAAGTAAAGACCATGTAAAGTTCCTCGAGTGACTTTTTTACTTAAACATGTATAGAAAATTGATCTAAGGTAACAGAGCCCTGAAGTCATATTAATTCAGGTAACAAGCAAGTAAAATCAACAAATCTTTGTGAAAAAATATTTATTTATTTATTTATTTATTTTGTTGTGGCTTTTCCATTCAATAAACAGTTTAAAATACCAAATCTTTCCTCTCCTAAGGAGAAGAAAATAAATATGCCTGTATTGTAAAAATCAGTAGTCCCTGAACTAGAAATTCATATAGTCCATTAGAAGTTCCACTGACCTTTGCATATTCTTGTCTTCTGACAAATTCAGTTCAAAACATTGTTTGAAGCATTGTCTGGCATTCTGTTTATGGACTCTACATTTGAACACTTGACAAATTTAGTTCATCACTCTGTGCCCTCCCAGTACAACTATTTACATGTCTTATTTGAATAATATATTCAAAATAAAGCTTTTCTCTACAGTGTCTACATTTTCAGTTTCCTAATGTCAGTAATAGCTAGACTGAATAAAATTTGGCAGTTCAGAATATGAGATAATGTCTTAACCATTACCAGCCTTTTTAGACTTCCATAAATTGGTGGGATTTGGGGTTTGGGTTTTTTGGTCTGTTTGGTTGGATTTTTTTCTCCTTAAGAATACACAAGTTTAAAGGTATATCTGGATGTCATCTTGCTCTGCCTCCTGATAAAAGCTTTGCTAGGTAATGAAGGTAATTGAAACAATATCAAAAGATGTTAATAGCTTCAGGTTCAGTTGCTTCAATATTCCATTCAGTAGTGAATTGCATATGGAGTTAAAGACATCTTGAAATGCATTCTGCCTTGAAGTTGTCTGAGAATCATAGAATCATAGAATCATAGAATGATGATTATCATTCATATGGCTTGAAGAGACCTTCAAGATCATCAAGTCCAGCCATTAACCCTACACTGCCAAGGTCCCTAAACCATGTCCTCCAGCACCACGTCTACGCAATTCTTAAACACCTCCAGGGGATGGGGACTCCACCACTTCCCTGGGCAGCCCATTCCAATGCCTAACCACCCTTTCTGTAAAGAAATTCTTCCTGATATCTAACCTAAAATTTCCTTGGCGCAACTTGAAGCCATTGTCCCTTGTCCTGTCATCTTTAACTAGGTCAAAGAGGTCGACCCCCCACCTCCCTATAACTTCCCTTCAGGTAGTTGTAGAGAGCAATAAGGTCCCCCCTGAGCCTCTTCTTCACCAGA
>JANHGL010016088.1:0-11626 GCA_024611195.1 Ceyx melanurus | reverse complement strand
GCGGGCCGCCGGGAGCTGGGCCCGCCCGGCGCCGGGCACTGGGGAAGCGGAGGGCGGGGCGGGCCCGGACACTCCTGGGGTCACCCACGGGGCAGTTTGGGGCTCGTCTGTCCTGGGTGGCACTGGCCGGGCTGGGAGGGGAGCCCGCGGGCACACCCGGGGCCCGAGGGGAGCTGTTGTCCGTTCAGAAGCACGCAGCGCTGATGGATTTGGGGTTATTTTCCCTTTAATTTCAGGGTGTTTTTAATTCCAGGTTGTTGTGTTGGTGTAAAATGCTCTGCAAGAGCGTTGCCTTCCGAGGGTGGGGCGTTGGGAGCGTGGGTTTTGGTTGTAATCTCGGGTTTGAGAAGATACCTCTGTATGTGCCTATGTCAGCTCTGAGGCAAAGAGTAGTTGATTATTTATCAATAATTTATCAGTGACCTGGAGCAGTCATTATTAATTCATAGAAAACTCTGGGGTTGTCTCTTACCTCGTGCTTCTAAGTAGAATATTGTAAATTCTTTTAGTTTTAAAGCAGAGCTGAGTGCTGAGCCCTTGGGAGTTCTCCCAGTCTCCAGTTGTTTGGTTTCTCTTTACCCAGTCAGGCTGGAAATGAAGCATAGAGCTGAGATCCACAGGGTTGCTGTGGAGTGACCTGGGGTGGTTTGTACAGCTGAAGGAAATCTTGCACCAGAGGGAAGTGCTGGGGAGCTGAGAGTCTCACCTGCAGTACTGAGTGATAGGAGGGGGTGATATTAAGTGGGTGCAGTAAATAAATAATAAGAACATGACCAAGAGAAGCATCTGGGGGTGTCGGGGATATAACCAAATATCACAGCACTTGGTGTTCTTGGGGAACCCAGTGCAGCTGGATCTAAAACTCTTCCAAACCCTGCTGGGAGAGTAGCAGAGAGGAAAAAAAAACCCTTTAAAGCTGAACAGTGTTTCTCTGGCTTTCTTTTCAGATGGTGCTGTCAGAAAAAGTGAGCCAGCTGATGGAGTGGGCGAGCAAGAGATCCGTTATCCGCATGAATGGAGACAAGTTCCGGCGCCTGGTGAAGGCTCCCCCCAGGAACTACTCAGTGATTGTGATGTTCACTGCTCTCCAGCCTCACAGGCAGTGTGTTGTCTGCAAGTATGAGCTGGGTTTTATCCTCCCTCACTATGGGCTTTGCGTGGAATGCAGTGGAAGAGGGTGGGAGGATCCACCTTAGAGGAGGATGAGCTGTGTGGGAATGGATGTGTGTGTGAGAAAACACAGCCCTTCATGATGGATCTGAAGCCTGGATGATTTATCTGCCTCCAAAAAGAACTGCTGCTTTGCTCTGGAGGAAGGGAGGGTGCAAACTCAGCTGCCCTGGAGATATGTTTGTAGAGTTGCTGCTCATGCAAAGTTGCTGTTGATTAATAAGTTGATATGCACTTATTTATTTCTTGTTGTAATTACTGGGTCCTTATTCCCCATCGTGGCTTGCACATATTATTGCAGAGGTTATAAAGATGGTTTTTATACCTCGTTAGTTGGAATTAATTGCTTTCCCATCCTCTGACATGGAAAAACTACACTGGTTTTGGTGCTGTGTGGATTAGCAAATCCTGAGCTGCTGGGTTCCATTTCAGACTTCAACTAGCAGTGACTGCTGCCTGTCCTCCTGGACTCAACAAAACTTGCTCTTGCATTGAAAAAAAAACCCAGCAGTGCCAAATAGTTTGATTGTTTGATGAGTGTCTGGCCTTAAACAATAGAAATGTGGGGGTGTGTGGGGTGCAGCTGTTAGGGGGTGGGTGCAGCAGCTCCCTCAGGGGGTTTACAGCTGGTGTTGTGGGTGCACCTGTGACACAACACCTCTCTCTGTGTGTTCTGCAGGCAAGCTGATGAGGAATACCAGATCCTGGCAAACTCCTGGAGATATTCCAGTGCATTTACCAACAAGATATTTTTTGCAATGGTAGATTTTGATGAAGGCTCTGATGTCTTTCAGATGGTAATGGCTGCTCTTTTTTCTCTTCTGATACTGTTCGTAGCTTGACAAAAGGGTGATTGTGGGAGTCTGTTGGTTACACTATGGAATACACAGCTACTCTGTACTCTCATGACTTCAGTTTGGGGGTTTATTTGTTGTCACTTAAATCTATTTATTGAGTTATTTATTATCTATATACTTTTCCTGATGGATGTAGCGACGTTGTCAAAGACTCAAATGAAACAGGGTTGTGTTGCAAAGCTGACCTCTCCTGGTGCTGTATCAAATCTGATTTCTCATGGTGCTGTATCTCCTCCTGAACTTTCTCCCTGCAGCTAAACATGAATTCTGCTCCCACCTTCATTAACTTCCCAGCCAAAGGGAAGCCCAAACGAGGTGACACCTACGAGCTGCAGGTTCGTGGCTTCGCGGCCGAGCAGCTGGCCCGCTGGGTGGCTGACAGAACTGATGTCAATGTGAGTACATCCAGCCTCTTCTCCTCCCCCACCACCTCTGCACTGCTCCCTTGGGATCTCAGTCCAGCTCTGAGACATGGCAGTTGTGTCCCAGGGATCACAATTTGCTCTCGGATGCTCTGAAGTAGCTCTTGTGCACAAAACCTAGTGTGGCACGTGACTTCTTTTGAGTTTTCTTACCTTCTGTGTTTGCAGAGAGGAAATTCATTCCCTTCCTCCTCCCTCCTCTGTTCCTATGAAAGAAAAACAATCTTTAAATTGGGTAAAAGTGTATAAAACTGATTTAAACTCTATAAAACTTATTGGCGGAAGAAGCAATTCCTGCTTCCCAAATCTGATTGGGAACTTTTCATATCGGAACTTGTTGTGCTTGTGTTGATATTTTTTCCCCACTCTTGTTGTGGGTTTTGTTAGCAGGATTGTGGATGCAATCTCTAATCCCACTCTAGGAAACCAATCTCAGTATCCTCTGTGTTTAGATCCGTGTGATAAGGCCACCAAACTATGCAGGGCCCTTGATGCTGGGGCTGCTGCTGGCTGTCATCGGGGGCCTCGTCTACTTGCGTGGGAGCAACTTGGATTTCCTCTACAACAAAACTGGCTGGGCACTGGCAGCTCTGGTGAGTAACCTCAGCTCCTGGCTGCCTCTGCTCAGGGCTTTGGTAGCAGTTGGAGTCTTCAAAAGCTGTTGTGTGTCAAGATGTTGAAACCTTGGAGGGGAAAATTAGGTGCATTTCATTTTACTTTCTGATAACGTTGTTTGCTTTCCAGCTTTTCAACTCAGTTAATGCTTGGTTAGGTGTCCCAGCTTTTATTTGGATAAAAGACAAAAGCCTGGCCTGAAGTTATATTCCAAACCAGTGCATTGTGGGAGAAATGGAAAACAAATCAGGTTAAAAAAATAATTAATTAAAAAAAAAATCCTTATTAGTGTTGTGGGTTTTTTCCTTTGCAGTGTTTTGTGTTGGCAATGACATCAGGCCAGATGTGGAACCACATCAGAGGTCCACCCTATGCTCATAAGAATCCCCACACAGGACAAGTGGTAAGTCCTGTCCCTGTTTTTTGCTGCATTTCTGCAGAGTGAGGCTCCAAGAGGCAAGTCAGGGGGAACATTCTGCTCTTGCCATCTGTTGGAAGTCAGTGGGATCAGCCTCTCCTGCAGAGAGCCAGGGGAATGAGAGAGCTGTTGATTATTTCAGAGAGGATCTTTCTGCTCTTCAAAATATACCTTAAAAGAGAGGGGTTGTTTGCTGTAAAACAATTGTTAGTGTTCCAGTCAAGATTTAGACTTTATCCTTCTCTTGGCTCACACAGATGATGAAACTCTGTTTGGAAACTTGTAATTTACTCCTAAGAAGGCACCAAATACTGATCTTAACCCAAATCAGTTGTGCTCTGCTGTGTGATAACTTCAGCTGGTACTGGCAATTCCATTTGGATAGGCTTTTGGTCAGTGTAAGAAAGGTGGAATTAGTTCTCTTAAGGTTTCTGGGGTTTTTTAGCTGTATTACCTTCTGTGCTCAGTAAGGAGCTTCTAAGAGAGAGACTAAAAACTGCAGTGTGTAATCAGATGAGAAATATTAATTTACTCTCTAGCCACACATTCAGTTTCTTGCTGGAAGCTGCTCAGAGTGCTTTCCATGCAGCATTAGTCTCCATGAAACAGGACATACTGGTTCCAGTGTTAGCCTGGAGTTGATTTTCCTTCTCTTAACACCTAGGGAGTTCCAAGGTCTTTTTGATTATGCTGGCAATCACAGAAAGCTAAGAAGCTCCTGAAATGATGCTGTAGGGTAGAGAGGACAGCACACAGAGTAACTGCTTGTTGGGTTTGGTTCACATGCAGATTCAAGAGGCTGTCCCCAGGTTGAGCAGCAAGGTGTGAAACCTAACAATTGAATTCAGGGCGTGAGTCAGTCTCAGATCACAGTCGGTGCAGGAGGGCATCACTGATAATTTGCCCTGCTCAGCAGGGGCTCTGGGCTGTGAAGGTTGTAGCTACCCTGGCACTTGCCATCTGCATGGGACTTTGGGCTGATTGTGCAGGTTCACAGAAGAATTTTTGATGCTGACTCAGCTCTCCTCTCAAACTCAATGCTCGGCTGAAATAGTTTGTGCTCCAGCTTCTGTCTCCTGAAAGAGTTCCAGGCTCTGTAGCTGTTGTTAATCATGTCAAAGCTGCTTCCAGTCACTGCTCCATTCAATTCCTCTTTGTCTCTTACAGAACTACATCCACGGGAGCAGCCAAGCCCAGTTTGTGGCAGAGACACACATTGTTCTGCTGTTCAGTATCCTTCCCGTGGCAAAGCCTGTGCTCTCTAAATCCAGTGTTTTGCAGATTCATCCTTGGAAGATCTCAGGCCTTTGAAGTTGTCTGTGCTTTGTTAATCTGAGAAGGTTTAATGTGTTTTATTTTTTAACAGAAGAATTAAAAAACTAAAATATTGCTACTTGAAAAATAACCTATTAGGCTAAATATTGCATTATCCTAGCAACTGAGTAAATGCAGCAGGTGAATTCTCTGGGGGATTTCCCAGAGTAGATGAGGTGTGTTGTGGTTTTTTGTTTTTATTTTTATTTTTAATCCCTCTCTTATGGGGTGGGAGCTGAATTTCTGGTTCTAGTGAGTCTGTTTTGTTGATTTAGCCTTAATCAGCATTTTAGATGGTGGTGTTACCTTAGGAATGGTGCTGCTCCATGAAGCTGCTACTTCTGACATGGATGTGGGGAAAAGAAAAAGTAAGTACTAAGATTTCTTCCTCTTCAGTAAAGATTTTGTGATTCAGTAAGTAATAGAGATGTTCTTGGGAGTTTTTCTGCACTTCCTACCTCTGAGAAAAAGGGAATAATTTGGTTTTCAGCATTGTTTGGAGTCACTCAGCAAAGCACAAGCTAAACTCAAAGTTCTTTTAGGAGCTGGGGAGATACAAAGATGCTTTTGCTAGTAAGGACAAGAAGAAAGGACTTAATTTCTCTTAAAATAATGGTATAAAATTGACTTACACTTGGAATGAGAAAGAAAAAATTATGTTTAGCTCTTCACTGTGACTCTAAGAGCCAGATCTGCCCAAACCTGTTCCAGAATGCTTTTGAAATGCCCAGTCCCTGGTGTTCTGGGGCCAGCTGGTGATGTGACCATCTCTGCATCTCTTGTAGTTATGTGCATTGCTGGCATTGGCTTGGTGGTCTTGTTCTTCAGCTGGCTGCTCTCTGTCTTCAGATCTAAATACCATGGCTACCCATACAGGTATGTCTGTCTTTTTTCTTATTCTTTGCTTCTGTTTTAGTCTTTTCCATCTGGACTGTATACTTAAGAATTACTCTGTTCCTGGAATTTCCTTGTCTGGTAATATTAATCAAAATAGGGAAATCAGCAAAGGTCCTATTATCTGAAATCTAATTTGGTGGGGTAATCTTCTCCAAATACTCCACTTGATGCTCAGAGTGGCAGTGTTGGTTGCTATAATCTCCAGAAATAAAAATATTTGGTGGATATCATGCTTGTTTTTCAGTCTGTCCAAAGGAAAGATTGTGGTAATTTCCATGCTGTTATGTAGTAGAAAATATCTCTATTTTCATAGAGATATCTCAGCCAATTTATACTGAAAAGTGTCTTTTTTTCACCCCCCCACTCTAATCTTCCTCCAGATTAATACATTTTACAGCCTTTCTTGCCATATGTGAAAGGGGAATGTTTCACATTTTCTGTTGCTTACAAACTTTAACCAGCCTTTATTTTCTTCTTGCAGCTTCCTAATGAGTTAAAGGATTCCAGAAACCTGTAAGAGCAGGAAAGTTGTGGCTGAAATTGCACCTAATGGGATGGAAGAGCTCAGTGTGTATGGTTCATGCTACCTCTCTGTACACTGAATGAGATAGTTCAACACTGAACCAAAGAGCCCGTGGAGTGCCTTACATGGAACAAGATATTTGCTCTGGAGGACACAGAGTATTAAGATGCAATCTCTCTGTCATAAGCTTTACATCTTCTTCAACAGCTCTCCTTCTAGTGAAATTCAGAATTTAATGCTTTTAATTTCAGTAGACTAACTAGAAACAGGACTTGAAATTCAGTTGGATAATCTGGTTTTCATCTCTTTTTTTCCCCCTTAAATATTTATCACTGGGTTTCCAGTTTGGGCATAGCAGGTGGGAGGGGTTTCTCCCTTGTGCCTTTTCATGGTTGAGAAAAATCCCTTTGTGTACCTGGAAATCTTTTCCTGCAGTCTGTATAGAACATACTCCAAATTCCAGTGAGGAATGTGGATGTCCTAGAGCTGCATCTCATTTTTGAGAAGAGGCTTTAACTGCTGTATGATGCAAGAGGTTGTTTCACAGATGAAGGGAGAACTTTGAACAGGTACAACTGAGTTATTAATTCAATTATTATAAGTTTTCTTTGCCAAATGCTGAAACTGAAACATCTCAGTTGTAAACTTTGGCTCAGAGATGAAAAAAAAATTAAATATTCTTATGCTGACCAACATTCACACTCTCAAAAGTCCAACCCCAAGCTACAAAGGGAACAGGCTACCTGTAGCATGAGTTAAATGTTCCTAACTGGCTTCCAGGTTACTGCTCAGAGCCCTGACAAACCACCAGGTCCCAGATTTTTTGGTCACTGTGTCAGTTCTTGTATTCTCCCTTTGTTTTCTCCAAGCTGTTGGCCTTGGGGAGGATGTGGGAGTGGGCAGAGATACCTAATACCAAGATAAATGTTACCCTAGGAAAGATTTATTTGCCTTCAAATTGAAAGCTTGTGCCTGATGCTCTCTCCTTGTGTTCTCCTGCCTCACAAAAATACTTTGATTTTAGGATTCTTGAGTGAAGACTTTGTGCCTCAGCCCAAATGGGTGTGTAGTTCAGCACCTGGACTACAAGAAATCTACAGCCTAATTCAGATTCTTCCTTCTCTAGGCTCTGGTGGCCTTGGAGGTTACTAATCAGAGGAAAATACAAGGAGACTTTTGTCTCCTGCCTCTCCCCTATCTCAAGGGGTTACAGAATTTGGGCCTTTTAGATGGAATCTCTGAAATATCACTCAAAACAGAATGATATTCTTATGCAATTTTGCTAAATTAACACACATCTCAAGTGCCTTAACTCCACTAATGTAGTTGTTTGATGTTTCAGCTCATTGAGATGCATTTTTCTATGCCATACAGAATGACAAGCTTTAGCAGAATGGAGGAATTCTGTGCCTGACTGGATTTTTTGGACTAGTTTCAATAAAATTTTTTAGTCTACTCTATGCTCCTGTGTCTTTTGAAAAGATAAAGCAGAACAAACCTGTTTTCTTCCACTATTTCTTCAATATGTTAATTAAAACCTCTGTATATAGTAAATAACCTGATAGGGCTGAGTAGACTGGATTAGCAGCATATGTGTTCACGTGGGAAACTGCACCCCAAATATCCATGTTCTGTAGCCAACTAATTGCATAAGTGTTGCAGGGTTTTTACTTGGATGTCCTGAGGTGAAAATCTCAGCTTCCTGGAGTCCTAGACACACCAACTAATAACATTTCTGGAGGTGGAATCTAGTTAGCACTGCTGATTTGCCTGGAACAACTCCAGGCTGCTGTACCTGTTGCTTATTTTCCTGCCCTGTTGGTACAGTGCTTCCCAGACATTTTTAGGTTGGTTGTACTTCAGACACCAGCAGTGCAGGTGCAAGTGGCTTTCAGTCTCATTCTGAAGGAGTTTCTCTTCAACTTGCAGACTTGTTTCTAGGTTTTCTAGCATGGTGCATGATTTGTCCCTCAAAAAGCATCTAATCATATATTGACTGATTGGAAAACAACTGGTGGATGCTGGAGACCTGTTGGCCTCCCACTGTGGGTGGAATAGATGCTGAGAGTTTCAGACTTCCCTCTTTTTCCATGCTGATATGTGAAATGCAAATAATCCTTACTTTTCCCAACAGTTTTTCTAGCCTCTAGGTTGAAATTGAAGCACGTGGAGGAGGGAAGGAGTCTGATGGTGGAGCAGAAGAAGATTGGTTGCTTGCAAGAACCTGTAGCAGATGTAGGGAGGATGCAGTTCTGGAAAGATTTGTGCAGCACTTGAGAGGTAATGAGCAGCTAGAATTAGTACCCCAAGTGATTCTTTGGGTTCCCTGGCAGGTGCATCTCACTAACAAGTTGGTATAATACAGTTCTGAACCAGCAGAGCAGTGGTGGAAGAGGCAACGTGTTGGAAAACTGGTTTGCTCAAACTGGGAGCTGCAGGAGGCCACCTCCTTTAGCAAGTGAGTCACAAACAGCTCAGAAGTACCTTGAAATCTCCCCTTCAGAGGGCACTGACTAATAAAGGGGGAAATGGTTTGTTCTGGAGCTGAAAATGGATTCTGTGGTTTTGTTAATGTGGCTGCTCTCAAAGATTGCTGCTTTTTCTGCTCTTGAGAAGGGACTGTGGTGTGTTTGGAATAATAGCAATGATTTAAGGTGCTCTCTGATGAGCTAAGCCCAAGGCAAGGTAGTAAATCTAAGGGGATTAATCATGATAATGGTTTGTGTTCTCTACCGTTTACTGGAAGCTCCTGTCCTCAAACCATCACACACAACCAGTGTTGCCTCAGAGTGGTGCCCAGCAGCCATTCCTGCAGCTAAGAGGTGCTCCCTAAGCAGCTGGTGGTCAGGGGCAGAGCTGCTTAGTCCTCCAAGAAGGTGGAAAATCTGCTCAGCCCACAATCTGCTGTGCTCGTGCAAATAACATCATCCCTAGCAAGGATTTCTGGTGGTGTGTGTTAAATTAACCAGTCTAGAACAGAAGATCTGATTAAATCAGATTTTTTCCAATTTAAGTTAAAACTTCTAAGTGTTTTCATCTGCTCTGAGGAATTCTCACAAAGGATTTGGGAAACTGCTGGTGCTTTTTTTCTGTATTGGACCTTGATGTTTGCTGCCTTCTCATGCTAAAAAGGTTTAATTATCAAATATGAACCACTACTCAGATTCCACATCATCACTTGGAACTTTAATAAGGGGAATAAAATAAAACAAAGAATAAACCCAGGCTCTTGAGTAAGCAGACATCTGGTTTCAGTTTTTGTCATGCTTTTTGTGTGATGGATAGAGAGTGAGTTTCATTGCACATAATCTATACCATTTAAATGCTCCTATCTGGAGTGTTCCCATAGAATGAATTTAAGCCTAGTGTTTTATGGTGCTGGATTAATGGTGCTACTTTTATAACAGATAATAATATGAAAAAGATGTATATGTAGTTTGTATTTCTAGGTCAGGAGCACATAAAGTTATTAAAATATTCTCTTGTCAGTTGATAACTATACATGTCTCAGCCATTTTTCTTAAGTAGGTTAGTATCTACTTAAGAAAACTAATTGCTATCGTTATGAGAAAAGAAATAAATCAGTGTGATGAGATTTTATAGCGGCCCTTGGTTTGTCCTGCTAACTTAAGTTCTGAATCCTCATTCTCTGCAGTATTTTGGAGCAGCCAGCACTGTCTGTTAGTAGGTCCCTATGGGGAGGGGTGCTGTGTGCTGGGGAAAGTGGACTGTTGGGTGGTTTGATGTGCAAAAGGTTTCTCTGCAGATGTGCTGCAGATCCTTCTCTGCTCCCACCATCTGCTTTGTGACAGCTCCATGGCAGTGTCAGGTTTTGTCTTCTGGAGAAATTGTTGGGAGATGGAAAAATTCCCATTTTTTCCTTCATCTTGACCTTTTCTCATAATGTGATTTCTTTTTCATGTGCAACTTTAGATTGAATTGGAGGCAATGAAATTTGCTTTTGGTATTTTTTTAAGCTGCTTTGAAATACCTTATTTCATCTTCCAAGGAAATAGCTAAAGAAAAAATATTATGGAGTAATAGTAATAAATATATGCTTGTAGTTATTCTAAATAAGTGAAGACTAACATCCTAAAGAGGAAATGTATTGTTCTTATTGCAATACTAATGCAAAATAGGTGATGCTTCTGGTTTAATTTTTCTATCGAGTGGCTTTTTGCAACTTCTTAATGGCATTTGTAGCAATCAGTTAACATGGATTTTATTTTATTTTTTTTCCCCCTTCTAAAATGTAGCTAGAAGGCAAGTGATGCTTTGATCTTTTAAAAACATGAGATAGCATTTTGGAACAAAGCTGTTATTAAATCTGCTGTCTGGTATTGCTAGAATTCAGCATGTACAGGATGCAGTTCCTGGGGTAAAATGGTACATTCTAAAGCAAACTGTGTTGGGACCAGTGTGCAGAATTTCCTTGGGATGTGTAAACTCGTATGTGTTGAAGTGGAAAAATGCTATTTATTGTTACCCTTTTTTTTTTTTTTTATTGTTAGCCTTTTTAGGATGAAATAGATATTAGGGAGTAATTACACTTATGAGGGCAAGGCTTTAATGATTTTTTCCTTTCATTTTGCTCATGGCTTTCTGAAAGCAGGTGAGTTAATATGTTTTGCTGTTGATTGTTCCTGCAGAAAAACAGATGAATTTTCAAAACTGGCTATCTTTCTAAGAAAAGAATAATAATATTTGTCACATTTCAGATTCTGTGTGACACTGGACTTGGTTTTGGGGGTCAGTTCCATTTTGGTCATGTGTGGAGGTAGAAGTTTATGTGCAAACCCCAGCTGATGGAGTTGGGAGTCTTTCTTATGGAAGCATGTTAACTTCTTTCCCTTTGAAGAGGAACATATTCCAATTCTATTCTTTTCATAGTTTTTAACATCTGGAAGGAATGTAGAAGCTGCTGGTACAACCAGGGAGAATTATCTTGGCATAGTTATGTGGAACCCCCAACGATGTGCTTCCTTATCTGAAGAACTTGCTTTTTACAAAAAAAAAAAAAGACGTTGTAGCAAAGCTGGGTTTAAGTGGCAGCAACTTGGGTGCTGTTCCCCAAGTTTAGCCTCAGAAATTCTCAGTAGTCTTGGACTTTGTGTTTTACTGCAGTTTTATTCTGCCTTGGGGAAGATCTGATGTGTTCCAGTGCCCTTGTTAAGCTGATGTGGTTAAATCCATGCTGTTGGGTTACCCAAAGCCACCAGCTTGGGATGAGGAGCTGGGTGGCCAGGGACAGGCTGTGAGGGGACAAGGTGCCAGAGGCTGTGAGGGGACAGGCTGAGGGGACAGGGTGTCAGTGGCTGTGAGGGGACAGAGTTCCAGAGGCTGTGAGGGGACAGGCTGAGGGGACAGGGTGTCAGTGGCTGTGAGGGGACAGAGTTCCAGAGGCTGTGAG
>JANHGL010016086.1:22871-43016 GCA_024611195.1 Ceyx melanurus | reverse complement strand
GCTCGGGAACGCCTTCCTCGGTCTGCGAGAACAGTCGGGGCCGCCTGCGGGCAGGGCAGCGCCCGCCTCGCTGCTCGCAGCGCCTGACCCGTGAGCTCTGCGGGGCCTGCTGCCGGCAGGGCCACCGCCCCGGGCGCGCCTCAGGGAACGCAGAAGCCCGAGGTGCGCGGCATCGCTGTGTCTGCCCTGCACATCTCCCGCCTTCTCGCTTCTCCGCTGCGCGTTTGGAGACGAGTCGCTTTCCTTGCGGCGCTACCGGGCGAGCGAGGGGCCGGGTCCTGGGCATGGGGCGAGTTCTGTGTCGGGGTAGCGCCTGCTCTCGCCCATTAATCATTGTCTGCACGCAGGAGGCCTGTGGCGAAAGTCTGCTTTCCTGCCTTGCAGGTAATGTAAATGGGGAAAAGCACTGAGAAGCACCAGGCCACAGAGCATAAACTGACACAGCCTTGCTGAGCTTCCAGCTCTGCAGTTAGCATGAGATTTTTTTTCTCTTTCAAGAATCTGTACTGAGTTTTAATATAGCTAAGACTGGACATGCTCACCATAGCTTGCATTGTTTTGTTTGCCACCTTAAATAATTCAGGCTATTTGTATGTTCTCTTTCTTCTTTCAAATTTAAGGTAACTTTTCCGGAAAATGCCAGCTGATGGTATAATATCTGAATTTTGAGCAGGCCCCTTCCCAGGCCAGTCAGACACAAAAGATGCTGCTTTATTAAGAGGTTCTTTTTACTTCTTTTAGGTGTGAAACATGTAGTGAAGAGGAAGCTAAATACAGATGTCCACGATGCATGAAATATTCATGCAGGTATCTATTGCCTGAATTATACTTGTTTTTGTTACTTCTCCACTTGTGTTGAATGTGGCATGTTTATGTTTTTCTTTTTGTCATTTCAGTCTGTTGTGTGTAAAGAAGCATAAGCTCACCCTGGGCTGTAATGGAATCAGGGATAAAACAGCATTTGTTTCTGTAAATGAATTTACTGACTTGAACCTTTTGAGTGGTAAGAATATCCCTTGATCTTTTAAAAATTTCCTGGTTTTCCTAGTTTAGCACTACAGTTTTCCTTTTTCTGTTTTTTACCTTCAGATTATCGTTTCCTGGAAGATGTAGGAAGGACAGCTGATGCTGCTGCTCGATACCCTACTATGCATACTCCAGCAACCAAAAAACTTGTAAGTTTTAAATTAGTAGCTTTTTCTGCTGGAGACAGAGTTGACTAGCTTTTAATTCCCACTGAGGCAGTCCTGATCCACATTTCAGAGCTGATGAAGATACAAATAACTGGATTTTAGAGCCAGAAATACAAAGAAGTCCCTGGGTTATGTAATAACAGTATTGCTAGGTGAGACCAGCTGCTTAGAAGAATAGGTTGCTAAGAGTTACACATTCTTAAAATTCATATGTGACCACTTTGGCTGTTTGATGAAAGATGTGTGTTAAAAAAGCTTGAATGTTTCCTCCCACCTTCATAACTTGCTTGCATTTTTAAGTACAGAATTCCCAGCTAAACAATGGATTTATTAATTGCTTAAAAGTTATTACACGCTTTCCAAGTGAAGGCAACTAGAGTTTTGCCAAAACTAAATCTAAGCAACAGTGAAGTAAAAGCCAGCCTTCTAAGGGTGAGAGGACATATGTGTTGAATCCTATTCCAGTAAAGCATTAATGAGATTTTCAAACACCTCCAGGGATGGTGATTCCACCCCCTCCCCAGGCAGCCTGTTCCAAGGCCTCACCACTCTCTCAGTAAAAAAAAAAGATTCCTAATATCCAACCTAAGCCTTCCCTGGCATAACTTAAGCCCATTTCCTCTTATCCTATCACTAATTATATGGGAGAAGAGACCAATACCCACCTCACTCCAACATTCTTTCAGGTAGTTGTAGAGAGCAATCTTCTCAGCCTCCTCTTCTCCAGACTAAACAAGCCCAGGTCCCTTAGCTGCTTCTCATAAGACATTTTCTCCAGACCCTTCCTCAGCTTGGTTGCCCTTCTTTGAACTTGCTTCAGTACCTCAGTAACTTTTTTATCCTATCACTCCCAAAACTGAACCCAGTGCTCAAGCTGCAGCTTCACCAGTGCAAGTACAGGACCACTATCAGTTATCCTGCTGGACACACTGGTTTTGCTATAGGCCAGGATGCTCCCACAGGTTCTTCTCAGCCCTTCCTCCCCAGGGCTGCAGCATTCCCTGAGTAAACTAGGCAGACTGGGGCTTTCTCTTGGGCTGAAGCAGAGCTGGTGGCTCTGTTCATAGACTGATGGTTTGAACATGTGCTGAAGAGGGGGAGATGCTATGTGGGTACTGGGTATATGTACAGGGTGATGTCCCTGGGAGATCTCAAGTGGGAATTTGTCAGAGATGGTGTGTGGACATCCCTTCTGCTGGTGGGGCTGTAGCCTCAAGCACAGCTCTAGGGATGGTGTTACACCCACAGTGGCTGGCTGTGGCTTTCACCCCATGTTAACCTACTGTTACTGTAAAGAGGTCATTGGCATGCTGGTTTTTAACCTTGGGAAAGCTTCACTTGAAAAAGCTTCAGATCATTTCTAGGCTTACTTTGTTAATGCCTTCATTCATCATGGTTTTTTAAAAAGTCAAAAGTATTTCATTAATATGGCCTTTTCTAGAATTTTCCTGGAATTCCTATCAGCATTACTCTTTTAGTGTCTGGCTTTCATTTTTTAAATATATTACTCAGATTATTTTGGGACTTTTTAAAGTGTTTGTCTTTTTTTACTAGTTATATTGCTTGAGAAACAAAGCTCGAAAGTGTAACATTGACCTGAGGACACTGCCTGTTGGATTTACAAAAAGAAGAGAGAATTCAACCACCTTCAATGGCACGTGAGTCTTCAGTTGGTTACAGACAGCAGTATTTTGTTTTCACTGAGTGCATAATGATGAATTCATATGCATAAGCTCACATTTAAAAGCTGTTAGGTGCATGATTTTTTTACCAAAGCTTTTGTAGTTTTTTTCCATTTTTTAATTAACACTGATTTTTGTTACTGGGAAAACACTTCTTTAAAGGTTTATAATAGAGGATTAATGTAGACTGATTGCAAAAAGGCTGATTTGAAATCTGACAAGGAGCTTCCAATACAGTTACTCTGTTGTGTGCTGCGTTAGGAGTTGCTGAAGGATTTGGATGTTTGATAAGGCAGTGATTAGAGACAAGTGCAGACAGGCAGATAAGAATTCATGAAAAAGACAAAGACGACATCTTCTTCCCTTTATCCACTCTTGTGTGTTTTTTCTGATATCCCAAGTTTGCCTTTTAAAGTATTTTTAGAGTAAAAATAAAATAAAAATTGCAAAGTATTTTCACTATGGCAAGAAACCCATCTAGAGTTCAGCTTGGTAAGCAAATATAAATGCCTTCTGAGCTCCTCACAGCCATCACCCCTGATGGCTCCTTGGCTTGTTTTCATCATGGCCTCTGCTTTGGTGGCAAGTTCTGCTTTCAGGATGGATTTTCCTCTATATTCTGAGCTGAACAGAGCACAGTGTCAATCAGGGCAAGGGGCCAGAGCCTGGGCACCAAGGAGCCACCAGGTGTCTCTCTCTGACTAAGAACCAGCCTGAAATGCTGCTCCGTGGACTTAACTGTAACATCTCTGCTGTTCTGGCAGGGGGGAAAAAAAAAAAAAGAGTAAATTTTTTTCTTTTGCAAAAGATTTTTAGCATATCATTGTCATGGTTTAGGGTCAAGGCAGCCTGCTGGTTACTATAACAGACACTTTCTTTCTGTTAACTCCCCTCTCTCTCCAAAGGGGAAGAGAAAGGGAATAAGGGAGAGAGACTTAGCAATTCGAAAAGGAAACTAGAACAGCTTTAATGAGAAGAAAAAAAAAAAAGAATATATATGAATATGTATGAATATGTACAAATCTAGTATTGAGCATTCTCACTCAAACCAGAAATAACATAAACCATAGAAGAGATGCAGAAGTGTAACCTTTTAATATTACTTACTTTGCTGGTTCTGTTAGAGAAAACCCAGGTTTGGGCCACTAGAAAGAAAGGAAATCTGTATCATTTTCTCCTCGGTGTACTGCAGATTTACATATCAGTGAGGCTTTCCCCTCAGAATAGACCAGGTGGAAGCCCCAAACCTTGCAGGTGTTAGTTGCATGAACAGAGGCTGTCTGCCCCTGCACTGTCTTCCCCTGGCCATGTGCTTCACCTTTTACAGATACCTTGTGCTAACCTCATGCTGTTGAAGTATCTCCTTCATGTTGTGGATAAAACAATGTAAACACCCTTAGGGAGTGCAGGATAAAGAGTCTTTTGTAGCCAGAGCAAGTGCAGGAAGCCCAGGGGTGCTAGGATCAGAAGAACAGATGAGGCACACACATACAGGGAGGTTTGATGCTAGTGGGAAGATCCTAGGTATGGTACAATGACAGAGATTTGCTTTAATGTTCCAGGTTTTACAGTTCTTCTCTAGAAAACCTTTTTTGGGGGTATATACTGAATATAGCTTGTGTTGGGAACAAATTAAGCTTTGAGCAGATTATACTTTCAGGCATATCACGTTTAACAGAAGCAGATTTAACAAGTAAGAGGATGGGGCAAGGAAGATTTCTTATTGGCAGATAGAGTAGAGCTATTTCCCAGTCTGTCTGGGAGAAGACACCACAGATTTTATTTATTTTTTTTGTCAATCATAAAGTCCTGGGTATTTTGTTGTTGTTCTGGAATGCAAGGCTTTCTGGGACTTCAACATCCTATCAGAAAGAACATGATAATGTTCTTTGTTCTTAAGAGTGGAGGAAGTAACAGTCTTTCCTGTAAAGTTGTCCAAGGATATGGAATATGCCCAGTGAGTACTACACAAAGGATATTTGCCCTTTCTCACTGCTGCTTTTATGCACACAGCAATGGGCTGTTTGAATTCACTGATGAAGATTAAAAATTAACATTTGGTTTTGTTTGGCATATTCTGCTTACTCTCCTTAAACAGGTTCCTGAGGAATCAAACCTCAGGTTTGATCAAACCAGTTGAGTATCAGCCATTTAACAACAATGCCATGTGTTTTCATCTCACCAGTGGTCAGGATCTGGTGTGCCTACTCTTCTGTAGATCTGAACCTATTCTCATGCTGTTTGTCAGCTGAGACTTGGAAAGAGGTTTCTTCAGTTGGTGTAGGTTGGAAGCTGCTCAGCATATGTGGAAGCTGAGAACAGTCTTCTGTGATGTCCTCTCCACTGCTTCCACATGAGCCAAGCTGTTAGGCTGTACAAGGCAGGAATGAGTGTAATCCAAAACTAGGAAGTACAAGATGTATCCTCTGCCCCTGGCAGCTCTGGAGGACAGATTGGTGGTTGGTTGGATGTGTTAACCAGACTCTTCATTTCATGGTTTTCATTAGTTTGTTTTGCTAAATTCTGTCTTGTGAAAGCATACATGCCAGTGCTGGGCAACACATGAGTTAGTCTGTCTTGTAATGTTTCCTATCTGGATAATGGAGAGTCACTGGAAAGTGGAGTCTGAGTCCAGTTGGTGAACTTGTGGTACACCTGACTTAGAGGTGGTTTAGGACTGTTATTTGTAGATTATTTTTTCATGTGCTGCTTGACCCAACCTTTCCTGTATTTTTCAATAGGAGTGATAGCTCCTCTTCTGGACCTAGCCATGGAATTGGGGTGGCCTGCTGGCATAGGGAACCTTTGACAAAGGGGAATGAGGGAATGAAACCAGCTTGGGGTGAGAGCTGGGACAGCAGCCAAGGGCTGGGGCAGCAACTGGGGAACTCCAGCCTGCAGGTCAAATGGGGAGGGTGGAGAGAGCTTGCAGCTCCATGGCTCCTGCCCAGGGGGTGGGAGATGACCACAGTGAGATGCTGAAAGGGGCAGGGCAGCACACTCAGATCTGCATCTGTGCTGCCCTGCTCCCACCCTCCCTGCGGCTTAACACTGTCACAGGCATCTCCACCCAGCGTCCTCCTCACTCTGCTGACAGCACCTCCCAGACAAGGTCCTTCTTACCTCTCCTCCCCACCAAGAGGAGCCAGAGGCTTATGAGTCTCCTGGGTGAACCAGATGATCTGTGTGGGAGAAGGAGGAATCTTTTCTGTTACCTCTCTTCCTTGATTTAATTCTGAGAACAGAATACAGTAGCTTTTCAGCACATCTCTGTCTGAAAGAGGAGTACTGGCTTAAGTTCTGTGCCTGAGAATTATTTCATTTTCCTTTGTTTTTAACAACTAAAATGTTTCATTCTCATAGTGAATCTGATGGTAATTTTGTTCATTTGCAGAAATCATAGATCAGCATAGTTTTATTCTTTAAAATAAAACTCAGGTTGGGATTGCTTGTCCTTGACAGTGTCCCTTGGATTTACACACACTCTGTTCAAGCCTGACATTATTGTGACACACATGGTTAGTAACATCTCCCACTGGGGGGAGGCACTCATTAGAAGACCATATGTGCTACAAAGGAAGTGCATTTCAGTTTCTTCATTGATAGTCGTGCTGTTTACTGTAACTAGGAAACATATGAACTTCCAGTTGAAATATTTCAGTTTTACTGTTTATACATCAAATCCAGGAATTTATTTGATGAAGTTTCAAAGGAAACAGAGACATCCTCTTTGGCGTGATGTTAGAAGTGCAACAAAGTCACTTTGGCACTGGAAACATGGGAGGTTGTGGTGTGAAATCCTCATGCCTCTGTGTTCTCTTCATTTAATTTTTTATTTTTTTTTTTAATTCATGAGAGGATCTATTAATCTCCTTGGGCTGAACCTTCATTGCTTAATAAAGCTGAGAAAGGCATTATTATCTGAACATGTAGATGCTGAATGATCAGTATTTGCATTAGACTTGGTACATTAGGGGAGAATACTGGGTGTTGGCAAATTAAATGGTCTTTCATTAAACTTTTTTTGATCTTTTCATCTCTTTTATTAATTCAAAATGACATAGACAGGAAATACTACAGTATTTGCTCTTTGATGCAAGAATGTTCTGTCTGCTGCTTTTAAGAATATTAATTGCTAAATAGAAACCCATTCATCAGTGAATAGCTGTCTTTGACAAGCTGGCAGAGAAGTACTTCTGCAGAGCCAGAACTGCAATTGGTATCTTGAGATGTGATAATTTGGAAATTTTTGTCAATATATACATATTTTTATGTACGTGTGTGTGTGTGTGTGTGTGTGTGTGTGTATCCTTTTACTAGGCAAAATTCCCTGTTCAGAGGAAACCTAAACAAGAAAGTTAAGCTTTGTAGGACATTTCATAAATGTTTTAAGAAATACATGAACATTGGACACTTTTAAAAATCTGCCAAGGCTTTAACTAGTGTGTCCAAATCCCAGAATCCTTTGTAAATCTGTCCTTTAATGCCAGCAGCTCTACTGCCTGTAGCCACAGCACTTAGAGTTTCTCACAGGTACTGCATTAACTAAACACTGGTGCGAATTTTTGTAACAACCACTTTGTATTTACTGCTGCTCTCTAACATCAGAAATAAAAACCTTTCAGCTGTTGCTATGACAAATTTAGAAACCATTTACATGTTGTAGAAGACTGTAGAGAACTACAGTTGATTATAGAAGATAATTTTTCAGAAGCTGTAGGAGAAATGAAAGGGAGGCAGTTACTTTGCTTTAGAATAACACGTAATTGCAAAACAGCCTGTGCAGTTCTGATCAGAATTTGCAGCTCCATGTCATGCAGGGGCAAAGGTGCTTGACCCCCCTGTCTTTTCCTTTGAGCAGTTTCCATGCTTCTAAAGTAGCCAGAAATGGGATGTGAAGCCAAGCAATGCAGGGCTGGGCTGTGAAGCTGCTTTTACTGACATGAGCAATGTGCTTGTGCCTCGTCCAGATCTCTGCCATTTGCTGGTGTTCTAGTCAGTGCCTTGGTATTCAAAGAAACTGGAGTGGCTTTCCATGGCAGGTCCCAAGCAGCACGGAACACTTCATGCAGTGAGCTCTTACTCAACTGCAGATGACTTACTCAAGCAAGCATTTTAATTTGTGAAATGAACATGGTGCATGTCAGTTGTATTTGAAGGAAATGCTGCCCCAGTGAGCCATAATGGAAAATGAAGTAAGTGAGATCTGGAGCCAGGATACATCAATCTAATCAGAACTTGTGGAGCGGTTTTGGTAGCATCTGCAGTTGACACCCAAGTTCTCTAACTGGGCAGAGATCAGTGATGGTGAGAGATGTGCTTCACTTTAATAACTGGCATCCAGCACATTGGTTTATAGGGCTTTGTTGTACAGCAAAGAGTATGAGGTTATTCTAATTCTAAGATGCTTTTTTCATTGCCTCCTTCTACCATGTTCCTTATCTTACTTCTTTCTGCTTGCCATTTTACTTTCAGGCAAGAATGCTTTGAAGAGGGATGAAGTAATTAAGTGGAGTTCTGATATTAGCATGCTGAAACAAAAAAAGAATAAATATTCCTATTTTTCTGAAGTGAAACTTTTTGACAAAGAATGATCTTTGTAAATTCAGTGTTCAGAATCCCTGATTCGTAGCTCTTTCTGTACAGGTGCCATAGACTAGATTGTGCCTGGAAGGGGCAGGGAGGGAAAAAGTCTGAAAAGAACCCTCTTAATCTGATGTTACAGCTTCAGTGATGAGCTGAGTCTGCCTCAGTGAGCCCATAGAGAACCGGTTCTTGCATGTGAAATCAGAATGTGCTGTATGATAACTATTTCTGCAGATACACAAAGACTCTTCATAACAGGTAGCAGAGAGCTACCTGGAAAATAGCTTTTTGAAGTGCCTGTGTTAAGAGACAAGCCCTCTAGGCCACATATGTGTTACTGTGAGCTGTATCATAGGAGAGGAAGATCTGCAGTTACTCCCATTGCTTTGTCTGTCTTCATTTAAAATGTTTGTCACAAAGTCCATATCATAATCAGGTTTGGTCACTTAGATAAATGTGACATGCTTGAAAAAATTGTGGAAGATGATGAGTTAAATGAAAAAATGCTAGAGAACCTAATTTTAGTTGATGACCTAAAACAACAACTTCATCATTTAAGGAAGGTTCTCTCATCCTCAGCTTTAACAAACATGATTAGATAGAGAGGAGGAATCATAATCCACACTGCACAGCTCTGCTGAGTCACATACTGCTTTGGGAACCTTGGCCTTCATTAGTTCTTTTTATTCTAATTATTATCTGCTTGGAACTAGGATTCTTGCTTGCTCTTTTTTGGTAAACACCACTTCTGATTTCACTTAGACTACAGAAACTAGAGTTCAGCTGTAAAGCTCAGTTTTATCCTAGAAGTAACTATGTATGGGAATGATTGCTTATTTGATAACAGTACTTTTTATAAAATACTTGCATTTAAAACATTGTATCATAGTTAGTTGAACTTACAGCTAAGTTTACTGTTTTGCTACCAGATGCTTCAGATACTACTAGAGACACTTGTACCTGCTGCCAACTAGTAACTTCTGGGTAATGTTTCATCTGCCTGATAAACAAATCAACCATGTTGGAACAAATCCAACATGTTGGAACAACACCGTGTTTACTTTTAATTGCAGTACCAGAATCTTTGCATAATTAATGTTGATTATTGTGGATATAATGATTTGTAGGGTTTAAACAGTGTTTAAAAAAAAGAAAAGGAGGTGGAGAGAGGGAAGTACCATTAGACATTCCTGTATTTCACATAGATGCCTGGCCTCTGATTTCTAGATGGTAGTAGTTTCTTCCCCCCTTCCTCTTGCAAATCATTGCTGTCTATCAGAAGTGAAAAATTCTGAAGGAGAGCAAAGGGCTGTGCATTGGCCTTCTAGACTGTGCTTTTCTTAGGAGATTATATTATAGTGTTACACTTGCTATACCAAAGGTGAGAATTTGAAGCAATGAGAAGAAAAAAGCTTTGTCTTAAGTCAATATTGACTTCAGTAGCATTACTGCAGATGAGTAAAAAGGCAAAAAGAGATTGCCTAAGCTAGCAAAGTATCTTACAGGGTAATACTGCCTTTTTTAAGATGCTGCACTGGAACCATGCTTCATAAGCTTCTATTCCCAGGTATTAATTATGCAAGCTGAAAAGGGGAGAAGAGTCTTAAAAGTAACCAACTAGGGAAAGGAACATGGCATCAATTTTGGTCTCTACCAAAAGCTTCCTGCTCTTTCTGTAAAACAGTTACTCTTTCTTCTGTTATTTATGATAAGCCAAAGTGCAGTGTCCCCCCTGACCATGATACGTTTTCTGTTGAGATCATCACTGCTATGAAAAGTTGAGTGTCCTATTTTGTGTAGAACCTGACCTCAGCTGGGGCCTCTGCCTGTTTCTGTTGTACAGGTTTGGCAGTCTCTCCCAGATGACGTACCAAAAAGCAGTTTCACCCTCTGAAATTCAAAGGCAGCAGTACATATAGAAAGTCAGTTGGAATTTACTTCCTTTTAAGATGCAAAATGCTGTTGATGAGTTAATTGGTGAAATCCCACCTGTATTTGTAAGGAACAGATTTTCATCCCATGAGGGCTTGAAATTCAACGGGGTGTGGGCACATTGCATCATTCCAAGTGCAACTCATCTTCTCTACATTCCCCTTTGACTCTTGGAATATGTCAGTTCAAGAATCTCAACAATGTATTTTCTTCTGCACCCATGCTTAGGCTGATAGTAGTTACCAGCTAACATTAAGAATATGCATTTCTTTTTCATTTCAGAGAGAAAAAGTTCTACTGGCATCTGAAGCTCATATTTCCGCACTGTCATGCTGAATATACTTTAAAAGGGTAAAGTGCTTGAAAACCAGATTTGTATTTAGTATGCTGAAATTGAAGAATATTTTTATTAGTTCTTATTCATATTCTTTTTAGTCTTAATTAGATTATTAAATTGAAAAAAATCAAGTTATGTGGTCCTTTGCTCTTTGAAAGCAGGCAGTCTTTTCAAATCAGGCAAAGTGTTTGATTGCTAGTCCTCTTCTCTGTGTAAACAGAGCATCTTGGATATTTGTGGTAGCAATAGTCCATGCACCTAAGACATTCCCTTCTCATGGAGCAGCTGTTCAGCAAGATTTACCATCCCTCTTTGCCTGCACACTGGAGCTGACCTTCACATAGGATGAAATGTTTGCATTGTTTGCTTTGTAGGAAAACCCATGAGCATGTTTTGCAAAGGCCAAAAAGCTTTTGTTGACAAATATTTCTCCTTTTTTCCTAGCCTGAAGGGGAGTGAGAAGTATGCCCTTGTCTACTTCCTAGGGCTCTAGGAACAGCATGTTTCTGATGCAGAGTTAGGAACTGGAGATATGCAACTGTTTACTCCTTGTCTATGCCAGAGAAGTCCCAGTGTTGAAACTGAGATGAAGGTGTCAGCTATCTAGGCTTTATTGATACACATGTATGATCCTCCCATAAACCACTCAGTTGTGCCACTGTGGTGTGCAAATATACAGCTGCCTCCAGATGACTCAGATAAGAGATTTTTGGGTACATGATGAACTGTATCTTATGTATTTGATTTTTATCTTTGGTGAAAGGGTGCCTGAGGATAAAACACTCGCTGATATCCTTAAGCCATACATTGATCCTGTGGAGTCAGATCCTGTAGTTTGTCAAAGGTGTGTATTGAATAGCTTTTCTGCCTAGTTCATCTAAAGCACTAACAAAAGAAGGGAATGATTCTGAGTAAATGGCTTAAACCAGCTGCACTTTTAGCAAGCAGAACTGAGTTACCAGTCACCAAGACATTATTAATTCCTGTGATGAAAATCATCCTAACACTTGCCAACCAACTAACCCTGGAGTGTATCCAGCCACCAACTTTAAACCAGGAAAAGATGAAGAAATTGATGTGGCATAAAGATCAAATAAAACAACTGTAATTCTAAAAAAATGTAACCATAATTAGCATCAGTGGGGGGTGAGAGTGAACCCTTTCTTTAGAGGAATTAGAAAAACCTACTAGTAATTATAACCCTCATTTATAGGAAATACTTAGCGTGTGGCAAATTATTGCCTTTATGAAGAAATACATACATTTGGCTGTTGATGTGCAAAAATGGTCATCTTTTAACAAATGGTAGGAAGAAGAGTCTTTGTGCATCATTGTTACTTCATCTCTGGTGCATATTCTTTTTTTTTCAGGTTAAAAATCTATACAATGAGTCCTCGGTCAGATGTACAAATTTTAATGAAGATAGAAAACAGGAAACAAAACTCTGTCAGGTAAGGTGGGTCTTCAGTTTGTGTGCCTATTGTTAAAAAACAGCAAAAAGAAACAATAACGTTTCATAGTTTTAATATTCTGGATGGAGATTACATAATCTCATGGATTAAACTTCAGTGAGTAAGTACCAGCCATCTTAAAAATGATTCAGCAAAAATGTTCCTTCTTTGCCTTTTAACATGTCAACACTGGAATTTCTGTGCAGTTACCCAGTAGTAAATGCAGCAGACTCATACTCGGACAATTTATGAAATTAGGGCACTGAAAGCTTCATTGGTGGAATAGCAAATGTGCCTGTGGCTGAGCAGCCTCAGCAGCAATCCCTGCAAGTGTAACAATATCTGCAGCAAAGAAGAGTTTGTGTTAAAAAGCTAAATTACTGTACTGACCATCAGAAATGTAGACATCTGTTCCCTTCTGCAAGTTCCTCTGTGGAAATATTAACCTCACCAAGAGAGTTGAGGTGATATTGGAGAACTGTCTTTAAGTCACTGCAGAGAAAAATCCATGCTTATCAGCATCCAGTCACTGCATTTGAAATAAAACTTTTTTTCTCAAAGTTACTAGCTCATCACTCTTTGTTTTACCGTATTTTGGGTGTGGGCTTTTAAGTCTCCAGAATTCAGACTTGTGCAGAATTGTTTTCTTTGTTTCCAGAACAGACAATAATCTTGAACTTCAAAATTAAACTTTAAAGAAATATTTTTTAGTTGGTATAAATACCATTTTAAACACTCCACCCTGTTGTCATTGTTGCTGAAAGGGCTGTGTGTGTATCAGTTTAATATCAGTTTATTTTGGTTGACCAAAGATTCCTGCTTAGGGTTCCTAAAAGTACATTCTTTTATTCAAATGTAACAAGTGTAAATAATACATTTCCCTAAAGCAGGGTATATTATTTCTAAAGAGGAGAGAAGGTATATTGAAATATTTTTAGTTGTAACTGAGCTTCCTGTTTGTGCTGTTTTGGGTTGGGTTTTTTTCCGCAGAGTGGAAATGTGTAACATACTTTGAACTTCAAACCCAAACTCTTCATGGGTTTGATTGATTTTTTTTTGTTTGTTTTATTATCTTTACTCTTTGCAAACATTATTTGGAATATGGTTGTAATATTTGCTATCAGAGTTGTCAGCTAGAGAACTGTTCAAGTGAAACCGAAGATTACAGAGCCATAATTCATATATGCAGGGAGGAGACAAAATAGGCCAAAGCTAAGTTGCTCAGTTAGAGTTGACACTGGCCAGTGTTTTCAGATTACAAGAAAGGCTTTTTTATCTATGTTAACAGCAAGAGGAGGTCTAAAGAAAACATTGGACTGATACTTGCTGGTCATCTGACTAATAGGGTGAAGAAAAAGCATTTCTTCTTGTTATAATAATATTGAAAGACCTTGGGCTGCCCAATCCCCTGAGTCAGAGGACACATCTGGGAACAGTGACTTTCCATTTGTGGCCACTGACATTTGAAGGGACCAGCTGTATGAGCGGAATGCTCGCAAGCTCATGAGGCCTTATGGAATTCATCCCAGATTTCTGCAAGAGCTGGCAGATGAGATGGTAGAAACCTCTCTCAATCATCTACCAAAGGGCTGGGGAGGTTCCTGCTGACTGGAAGCTAGCCAGTGTTACTCCAGTTCACAAGAAGGGTGTGAGGGAAGACCCAGGGAACTGCAAGCCTGTTAGTCTAACCCCAGTTCTTGGGAAAGTGACATAGAGTATACTGAGTAAAACTGAAAGGTATTTAAAGAACAGTGCAGTTGACAGGCATATTCAGCATGGGTTCACAAATGATAAGTCCTGTTTAACTATTTGATATTCTTCTATGATAAGGTTACCCACCCAGTGGGTGAAGGGAAGGCAGTGGATGATTTAGCTATGGATTTTAGTAAGGCTTTTGATACTGTCCCTCAGAGAATCCTTCTGGACCAGTTGTCCAGGTGTGGGTTCACAGTGTGTTGGTTGAAGAACTGGTTGTGGGGAAGAGCTCAAAGGGTTGTAGTGAGTGGGGCTACATGTGGCTGACAGCTGCTCACCAGTGTTTTTCCTCAGGGCTCAATTCTAGTGTCAGTACTTACTGTTCAGTGTATCTATCTGTCATGTACATGCAGGAGCTGAATGCACCATTAGCAAGTTTGCTGATGGTACCAAACTGTGAGGTGCTGTTGACACTCTTGAAGGACAAAAGGCCTTACAGGGGGATCTAGATAGATTGGGGCATTGAGTTTTGATCAGTGGGATGAAATTTAACAAGTCAAAGTGCTGGATTCTGCACCTAGAATGGAGTAATGCCAGGAACAAGTATAAATGGGTAGAGGAGTGGCTGGAGAGCAGCCTTGTAGAAAGAGATCTGGGGGTGCTGAATGAGTCAGGAGTGTCCTGTGGCAGCCAAGAGGGCAATCCATATCCTGGGGTGCAGCAAACATGAACAATATTTAGGAATGGGTTCATGTCCCCTTCTCAGGAAAATAACTCAGGTCAATGCAGCAGAAAGGGAGAATCCATTCAGCGTGTTACTGCTGTACATGGTGCACACGTACCTGATTGAAAGGCAATAGTCAAGCAATGATCTGGAATAGTCACTTAGACTTTTTAAAAATTAAGTAATTTATACACAGGTGGGGTTTCCCCTGATATTTCCTATTTCCCTTTTTTTTGAAAAGTAGGAAAACCTGCTTTTGTAATTGCAGGTAAAGTTAATCTGTTGAAGTATGTAAATTGCTTAGAAGTCTTGGGAAATAAACCGATTTGGAATCAAAGTGGACTATCTGTTGTGCTTATCAGTTTTTGTTACTTAACCATTTTCATCTTCTGAAATCTGTACATCTCTTCTTTAGCTCACTGATCTGTTGAGAGAGAATTCTTTCTCATTAAATTAAATATCTGCCTCACCTGTATTCCCAGAGTCAAATATGTTGGTCGAGTCACAGTAATTGGCATTTAATGCACTTAGTGAATGTAAAGATTAAAGTTTAAAAAAAGATGTAAAATGTTGTAATAGAAAAGCATTTTGTCTTGAGAAATGCAATTCTCAGTGAGACATCATATGAATCTGTTCATGTAAATTGGTGGAGCAGGCCAAGCAATGCAAGACAAGTCAAGGAAGCAGCATATTGAAAGAAAATTCCTCTTCTGAAAGGGAAGGATAAAGTTTGTTTGAAAGGATGGGACCAGTATGTCAGCAGAAAAGCATCTTCTGTGGACATGAGCTGTGTGTGCCAGCGGGCTCTCTGCTCATGCTGTGCAGCCCAGTTCTTGTGACAAAGGCTTGATGGGGGAATTTACATTTCTACTGTCGTTGCATTACACTTAAGTAAGACAGAATTTCTTTTGATACTTTCTCTTTTTGCCTCCCCCCCCCAAATTAGTTTGATGTTTAAGGCTCTCATTCTAGAAATCAATACCTGGGATTGAAGTGGATGTGCTGGCGATTGAAATGGGACTGGCTGCTACTTTGTGGTCTTCAGTGTAGAACAAAAGCTGAGGGCAGGCAGAGCTCTCTCACTTTTCTTATCAATGTTTCCTTAGCAAGTGGGGAGCTGTTGACTGCTGCTTTGTGTAGCCTTGAGTGCCGCTGTCAGCTCAGAGTAATTTCTCATCCTGTGCCACTTCATTCTGCATGTTTGCAGGCTGTATGTTGTACAGCAAAATCCTCCCCTGACTGGAGAACTAGGACTGGTGTGCTCTACTGATACATGCAAGTCTTTGTTGAATCTTGTGTTATCCAGACCTTCCCCTATGCCCACCAGAAGAATTCCTTCTCCACAACCACTGGCTAATGGGAAAGCTGTAAACACTGGTCCTTGAGTCGGATGTGGGTTTTAGGCTTAGCAGAACCTTTGGAAAAAAATATACTTTCCACAGTTACAATTACGTATTATTGAGGAAGTGTAGTGGTGTTTGAGAGAACAGCTAAGCAAGATTATTATGGGTTATAAAGTGTTAGTCTTCGACTTTTAAGATAAGTATGTTACAGAAGGATTTTAGTATTTCCTGCAATTGTTTATGAAACAGTAGTTTGTGGTTTAGTTTTGGCTGGCTTCTGTGTTTCACATCAAATGGCCCTGTTAGTTTGAAGGTCCTTTGCAGAATGCTTTAAATTTTTTGGTTTTTCTTTTTTTTTCTTTCTCCAGAAATATGAATTAGCCATGTAGTAGAGATTTCTGCTTTCTCACAGGAGTTATACAGAACTTCCAAAAGCATCTGGAAAATTCACTGGTGTGCAGACATCATGGATAGCTGCCAAGCAGCATGATGCTTGCCTTCTTCTTGCTAGGTGCCTTTTGTAATCAGTGGTGACAGTTCTTAGAGAACTTTGTGATAAGCTCTTATTTCTGTCTTCTCTAAAAGCAGCTTCTCTAAAACTTGCTTTCAGTGTGAATTGCCAGGACTCTACAATTACTTGGAGTAGCATAAAGTGTAATCTCTCCTCATGTCCTCTCCTTCCTACCTTTCCCTACCTGCTCTGTAATGCTGTACCTCCACAGTCTTCTCATTAACTGCACTGACTTTATAAGGAATCTTATCAAGGACCTTCGGAAAAAAAACAAACAACAAAACCCAACACTGTTACACAATTCTCTTCTTCCTTTAAAACCTTGGTTTGGAAAAAATCTGCATTTGAAGGGGTTATAATAGTTTTCCTTTTTGTGGTGCTTGCCTCTGTCACCTGTTATGCAATATTGGTGTGGTTGGTGTCCATTATCTCCACAGATATAACTATTCCAAGAAAGGTTTAACTGCTGCCTCTTGGATTATTTTTACAGTCTACATTCTTTTCTAAAGTAGTCTTTTCTTTCTTCTGGATAAATTAGTGTTCTGACTGTCTTCAGTTCTTTATTCGGGATGCCTTCAAAGTGACTTCATATGGTAAGAGTAGTGCTTTTTCCACTAAGGAAAGGAAATGTGCAATTGCCAAATTATACAGTCTGGCTTGGGAAATATACCTTCTTTTCCTGAGAATGGCCTTACTAGGCTTTGTGTAAAAAAACCCAAACAAAAAAAAACAAAAACCAAAACAACAACAAAAACAAACCACAAAAACAAAACAACCCTGTAAAGAAAAGAGTTCTTAAATCTAACAGAACCTTGATACTTGTTATAAGTAAGGTAATGGTCAAAGTTGTTGGATTTTTTTTGTAACTACAGTTAGTTAATAAAAAAGTTATTTACTCATCCTTACCAAAGAAGACTATCCTGTTTCTAGAGGAGAAATAAATGGAACAGCAGTAGATATTTTAATCTAAGAAACAATTAATTTAATCTTAATGGGTTTATCCACACAAACAGAATATATCTTCTATTGTTGTTTACTGTAACATCTTGCTTAAATCTAGCTTAGAAAGTTGCCTGGTTTTAATCATATGCATCGAGTCTAATGGAATTGCATAATAATGCTTTCTTAAATATCAGTGTCTTTTAAGTAATTTTCTTTTTTTTGCCTGTTAATGTATTCTGAATTGCACATGAAGATTGTTTCAGAGTAAGTTGTTGTAGAAGACTATTTGGGATTTGAAGATACCAGTAGACATTAACAGAATAGTTAGATGCTTGGAAAATATAGTCTGGTTGGATTTAAAAGCTTTGCAAAGCCCACTACTTTTCAGTGGCCACGTCATTAAAGTTGTTGGAGTACAGAGCAAGGCTAGATTGTATCTTGTAGCTTTCCTGCTGTACAACTGCCACACCATACAAGGATGAGTACAAGATCAGTGGTATCATTGTTCTTTATATCAGTAGTGCTGGTGCAGCTCATGCTTCAATTACTCAAAGCCAAAAATACCAAAAGCATTTTTGTACCAGTTCCAACATCAAGGGGCTTCTTACTCTCTGTGGTGCCATTGGCTGGTGCAAAGGAGAATACTGGCATGTTTGCCACTTCATTCCTGTGGTCCACAGGGAAGAAAAAACTGCTAAACAACTACCCGAGGTTCTTCTCTACTAAATGCCATTGCCTTATGGTTGTGAACACTTGTTTTGCTTTAGCTGATCCAGTGCAGTTGCTTCCCAGAAGGATGGATGATGTTAGTAATTTTGGAGCATTTCCCTGTCTCAAGATCAGCTGGCAGAAATTAGAGTTATTTCCTTGGATGGCTGAGTTCTGTGCTCAAAGAGAATTTTCTTTTGTAGTCTATTGTTTTTAAATAACTATGGGTTCGCTCCCATTAGTAAGTTGCAGTAGTCACAATAGTAGATTTGGGAAGACAAAGTAAGTTTTATGCTTCAGTGTGTGCAAATACACCAAAAGACTTTTAGAAAATCGTCTTGAAACTCAAAGAGTAATATAAATGTAACGGAACTAAATATTTTCTTTTTTTTTTTAATGTAGTATTCATATTGGATGATTTATTTTCCTGTCACAAAAATGTCTGTGAGAAATCTCTTTTGTCAGAGATGTTACGGTCCTCAAAACCTGTTATGTTTAAATACATTGCAGATGGCTTCATTTCTCATACTGTCTTCCTAGAGCACTTCCTTCTGTCTTACCATTTGTGAATAACTTCATGTAAAACCAACAAATTGTAGCCTTTGCTTTCTGCTTTTTCATACGTAACTCTGTTGCTTTAAAGTCACTGCTATTAATATGGTGCATCAATCAGTTCTTTTTATCACCATATTATGATCTCATTTCAGAAATACACATCATCTAGTGTAACAAATGTGCTAGAATTGACACATTTCAAGCATTATTTTTTCCCCTGCATTTTCTGCAAATGCTGAAGAGTGTGGGGTGGTTGATTTAAGATCCTCTAGTCTTACTTAGGAAGCAATTTCTTTCTACATTTGTGTAGTACTTAGTATACTTGAGACAGAAATTAAGGATACAAATCCCTGGCTGAGCTGCTGGCCTTGCCATGAGTTGGAACAGACCCCAAGCTGGCTTTAACCTATGCCAGCAGAAGATTGACAGTAGAATTCATTACTCCTCTCTGGCTTGCAGCAGCTGGCACAAAAGCAGCTCTGCCAGCTTTACAAAAGCAGGGAGCTGACTTACAATAGTCATTCTTCCCTGCACAACTGCAGTCAGGCTCTGGCGACTTTGTACTGTTCAAGAGGAAATAGACTTTGGTCTGTAGCCTGTTTCTTAAACACAGCACTCCTGTGTATTAATACTTGCTGCTGTTTTTTCCCAGAGTGTTGGGTTTTGTTTTGTGGGGTTTTGTTATTAAAACTTCAGCTTTTCTTACTGAATACTTTGTTACCTTCTCTTGTATGTCACTTGCTGCAACTATTTCGGTGTCATTTTTCACATGCTCCTTTATCCTAACATCAGCCTCTGATGACAAAAGTGATGCAGAGCAACAGATGCCAGGATACTCAGTTTTTACTTTGAAAAAGAGTCATTTTTCCTTCCTATCTACTTACATTTTTCATTGAAATCCTATATTGCACAACATAGATGGAAACTAGTCATTGCTGTGTATAAGTATGTATGGTCTGAATCTAGCATATGTAGCTAAATTGTTTATAATGTCTGACTACAATTACTTGAACTTTGGGAAGTTTTTTGGGATGAATCCAAAAAAACCCTGAATTTGTCCATTTTACTATCTTGAGCAATCATTCATTTTTTTTTCTTGAAAGGGATTCCTTTATGAATCAGTAGGCGCCTGTTTTTTAAAGAAACAATCCAGCGTTTTGTAACCCATGCTGAATTCTTTTGGATGAACTGTGTTATAATTAATGGTATTGCATGAGGATTTCTGGAGTGTCCCAGCTTGAGAATCACTGAGACATCTATTGCACAAAGGTTTATTTGAAATTATAGCCTCCGCTCCAAAATTCTGCTGTCCTTATTGCAGCAAGTTGGATCCAGGCCACTTCAAGAGAAGCAAAATTTAAGTAAAGAGGTGGAGTGTGAGATAGAGACACAAGTGGGTGTTCTACCATGTGGAATAGGCTCCCCAGGGAGGTGGTTGAGGCCCCATCCCTGGAGATATTCAAGGTGAGGTTGGACAAGGCTCTGA
>JANHGL010016086.1:0-18843 GCA_024611195.1 Ceyx melanurus | reverse complement strand
AATAATAGTAATAATTATTATTATTAAAATCAAAGTTCCTGCAGATGACATTCAGGAAAACCTGATCAGCAGGGAATTTCCTGCTGTCTGAATTTGTGGAGACAAGTTACACCATTAGGATGAAAGCCACGGGCTCCATTTGAGGGGAGCTTCTTGTGATGCAGTGACCTAATACAGCATTCCTGCCTGTGGGAGACAGATTAGGAGACTGAATTGTTGAATTCCTGGAAGGTGGTGGAATAGCTATAGATAGTGAAACTATCCTTTACAGAAACTCATAAATGCTATCAGAAGTGCAGAGCCACATTAATTTCAGAGTTTTATGAAAGGTAACAAAGCCATTTGTAGAGAAAATGTAGCAGTTTATTTGGGAGAATAATGTGATGTGGGATTGCTGAATCTTGTTAAATTTTCTCAGTTGTCACAATTTTTTTGTAGGCTCTCAAGCTGCCTGCTGGCAGGCAAATTTTGTTTATTTTTTTTGTCCTTTAAAAAGTAGTTGTTACTTCATTCCAGCTAAAATGAAAAACTGTTGTCTGCCGAGATGGTCTCTTTGTGGACCTTATAAATTGAGTCATCTTACTAAAAAGAAGTCCAAGCTTGTTTCTTGCTTCATATGAAGGATATAAAGCTTTGATTGGGGCAAGAAAATCATCAAGAAAGTGTATTATAAGATGGTGGGTGTTAGATAAGAAGGCTGAGGGAACGTATAGAAGGGAGAAAGTATGTGGAAAGAAAATACCACGGTGGGGAGAAGATTGAGAGAGAAGGGTGCAAAAAGAAGTCCCACTGAATAAAGGGACTGGGAAGCACAAGACAGTTGGTATGAGCTGGGCACTGGGAGAAACAGGAAAGTAGGAGAAGGGTTTAGAGGAAAGATGTGAAGATGGGGTGTTATGGCACTGATTCTGTCAGGGTGGTTAGTTTCTTTGGAGCCAGGCTTATCTTCAGATCCTGATGTCAGGAAGGGCTGAAGGAGCTTGTTTAGGATGAAAGCCTCAGTTAAGTTGGTTCCCACAACTGGTCCTGGGGCATGGAAGAGTGAGTGAAAGGACAGACTTGGGCTGGTTGTCACCCATTTTACTGGGCTGTCACTTGAAATGCACAGTGAAGGAAGGGCCTGAAGAAGGATGCAGCTTGTTAAAGTTTCTAACTGAGCAGGCAACAGTCCCAGTGATACACAGGACAAGTAGGTAAAAATGGTGATAAAAGAATATCTGGTAATCCCTGATTACCAGGTTTTCCCTGCTCCATCTACTGCCTGTGATGAGACTACTTCCCTGCAAATACTTGGGAGGACTAGTGTTACCCTACATCCTCAGCTCATCCTGGGGAACAGTCAGTACAGGAAGTTACAAGACTTGTAAAAATGCCATTTAATTTCATTTTTCTCCAAATAGGTCTAGCCTTTCCATAAGGAAAAACAGGAATTGCATGTGTCCATGGGATTCTGGAAAACTTTTGCAGGGCAATCATCTTTAACCCATAAGTCTGTGTCACTCTTTGATGCATGACTTTGTCTAGTTCTGCAGGAAAATTGTGAAGGCTTTTATCATGACAAAGTCAAGCATCAGTTTTCTTTAGAGATCTTTTAAGCATGCTCTGTCAAGGCAGAGGCTGGCAGGTGGATTAGCAGAAAACCTCAACTTGCACTTGTGTATCAAGTAGGGGACGTGGTAGATTGAGGTCATTTGGATAGCCAATAACAGCAAAGTCTAAAAAGCATTAAGGTCCTCTGGTATATTCTCCCTGAAGAATCTAATACAGGCTACATTATGCACTAAAAATTTAGGTATTTACTCTGTCACTGTCAACCAATAAAATTTACTTTAAAAACAATCAAAAAAGATAAAGCTCTGACTCGGTGACCTAACACTTCAGTAATTTACTATCATAAAATAGTTTTAAGTATGAATGTTTTATCTTATGCCAAGCTGGACGCTAAAGATGTTTTGTCTAAACCATGAGATAATGGAAAGTGTACTGTGGCATGTGAATTACTTTAGCCTCTTGGTGGTAAATGTTTGCTTAAGCAGAAAAGAATGTATTGAGGTCCTTGCCAAAGGAAAGGTATTGCCATACTTTGCATTTAGAGTACTGTAAATAAAGCAGTAAATATGTTTCTGTTCATGTGTGTTAATCCACAAGCTATGAATGCATTCATTCAATAAGAAATGTAATATGCTGCTGTCCCTATTAAGAGAGTTTCAGTGAGAAGGGGTCATAATTACTTTGAGTTGAGAGAAATAAGAAACCAAATACTTTCATGATGAATGAAGTTGAATATGATAAATAGTTTTTGCTCAAACTGAGTTTCTCTTAAATCCTAAGAATTCAAATCCTGGTTTACCTTCTCTATTCTTTTTGTGTGCTGCCTCCTTTGATGCACTGTTCTTAATCACACTGTAAATCATGAAGGACATCATTTCCTTCACCCAGCCAGGGTTGTTTTTGGCAGAAGAAAACCCAACTGCCTAATATGTGAATAATCAGAGAAGGTATGGGAGATACTCCACTTACTCCCTACAGTATATTTTGGTTTTGATCTTCATTTGCCTTTAACTGATACAATAGATTAGTAGTAATTTAATAATGTAGATTACAGAAAGAATTGCATAACTCAGATTGCAGTGTAATAATATCAGAGCATCTGTTGGATGCCACAGTTACAGCACGTGAAAGCAACAGGGTTTCTCTTAAAGAGGCTTCTGAAGTATCCCTTCCTTTCCCTAGAATCCTGTGTCCAGGGTTCCAGAGCTGGGAGAGAACATTACAGTTCTAGGAAATAATTGTGGAGAAGATGCTCAGTTCACTTTCTATTACTGTGGCATCATTTGTTATGTACCCAACTTCACCCTCCATAGTGAAGAGGAGCCCTTTCTGCTGGGACAGGACTGGTCTGAATCTGTGTCACACACCTCTCAGCACACACTTGTGGGGGTTGCTACCAGGAGTGTCTTGCAGATGGTGCTGTCAGCAGAGATTTAGGAAACAGGGGTGCTGCATCATCTTTAAGAAATTACTGCTCCAATGTTCTGAGCATCAGCCCTTCCTTCTGCAAAGGCAGAGCTTGAAGTGCTTCCTTCACTTCAGAAGTTGTTCAAACAGGCTTTTCAGTTCATCTTGCCAGTACTTCACTGATTATTCATAAGCAAATGTCATAAAGAAGGTACACTGCTAAACCTGCCAAATAAGCCTGTAGTATTAAAGCCCATAAGTACAACATTAAGTTTTATTTTTGATTTAGAATTTGATTTAGCTAAGTATATTTTGATAACCCTGTGTCCACATCTGATTTTGGTAAAGATACTCACCAAGAGCTCATGAAACATTTGAGCCCTTAGACAAATATGACTTTGCTTTTCTTAAAAAATGTGTAGCTGGATAACAAGACTGGAGATGTAATTTGAATCATAATTCTTCTGAACATGGTATTTGAAAATCCTGTGAATTGCCAGAGAACTTCTACCCTTGCATCCAATGTGCACATAATGTCCTTGGTAGTATTAAAATCCAAAATAAACTTCCTTGGTTTTTTTAAGGTACAATGAACTGGATGCCCGTAGAAGCCTCCTAGACAATTTGAAAGGCAAAGTAATAATTGAGTATCCAACATTATTTGTGGTCTTGAAAACACAGAAGAATGGGATGGTGGTTCTTGGCCAAGGTAAGCATGTATTTATTTCCTGTTATGCTACATTTAGATATTTTAGTTAAATAAACAATAATTAAGGATACACTTATTAATAATATTAGGAATGTGGAGTATTTCTTGTATTTCCCTCTGAATCTAAAAGATTGCTGAAAAGTGTTGTGAATGCTCTGTCTTAAAACTTGTGTTTTTAGCCACTAAGGTAAAACAACTCTTCAGACTTGTGCTAAATTTTTCTATGTAGCAAAGTTTGATGGAGGTGATGATTTCTAAAATGTCAAGCTGTCTGGGGAAGATGAACTTTAAGTGAGCCTGCTAGTCATACAAATGAATCGTTCTCCAGTATTTCCCAGCATAACTCCTAATACTGGTCAAATAATTCTGAATTACAGGGTAGTTGGTATGAAACATAATGGCAAAGGAGCTTTTTGAGTGGGTTGAAAGCACATTCTCTTTCAAAAAATGCTTAGTTGAGAGACATGTTTCACCTTGGAGTTAACTTAGTGGAGATTCCAGGTCTAGCAAGAATTTATATTTCCTTCTTTCTCCCCCATATAAAGTCTTTCATGTCCCAGCTGGTGATAGAGGGAATTAGTTCCCTTGTCCCTTTTTCCCCATCTAGTCAGTTACCAAATTCATTTCAGTGATGGGCCACTCTGTAATTTTTCCAGGTTTCTGAGGAAAGCTTTGAGATATGTTTGCAGTGGTTTTTTCCCCGTGGCAACTCGGCCATGCCTCTGGCTGTATATAATTCAACTGAACAAAAGGAGACTGAGAATATTGTGCCAGGGATACCAAACTCCTGTAGATCTTGACTGCCCTGGCTAGATGACATGAAGTGATCCATTGGAGCAGTGTGCTCAGGGAATGGCACAGAAACATTTCCTCTGCTGTTGGCTGTGAGAGCTGCTGAGACTGACACACCAGAGCGTGGGATGGGAGTCTCCTCTGAGCAGCTGGGCCCACTGGTACCCACCCGAGAAGGGCATGTTTGTATACTGGACCACAAAGAAACTAGATACTTCCAGTTAATCTGCTCTGTCTTGATAGAGGTCCCTTGCTTTTCAGCAGTCTGCCCTACCCTTCATGATTTAGATGTCAGGAAGGAATTGCAACTGATTGATTCATAAACTTAATCTGAATAGGATGGTTGTCATTGTCTTCTGAGCTGGGAGGAAGATTTGTTCTTTTAAGGGTATAGATTCAAGTAAGTGTTGATTGAGCAACTCGAGTTAGAGGTTGTACTTCCAGAGCAACCAGCTGGTTCTGTAAAGCACAGAGGGGAAGGGCAAAGGGAAGACAGACACCAGTAGTAGCTGGGGAAGTGCTGTAGCTCTGTCATGGGGCAGTGCAAGTGTGTGACCCTCCTCTGCTGCTGGGATCGTTCAGTTAGAAGTTGTTCCTGAAGTTGGCATTCAAGGGACACTGGGAGTTGTCTCAGCTTTTGGAAAACATTATTTAAAAAAAAATTTTTTCATTTAATTGCATTTATAGATGCCATAAAAATCAAGTGCATAGTTGCCTGTTGAGTTGTCTTGGGTACAACACAGCAAAAGATTATAGCTACAGGTAAAACCCCCATGATTTTCACAACTTCTGTCATATTTTGGTTTTGGACACCTTTGTAGTTAACATGTAACTTCAGCCTTGAGTTTGGTTTGGACCCATTAGAATGGAATCATAGAATGTTCTTGGAGGTTTTTCTATTAAGAGCAGAAGCCTGCCCCAGTAACCCCAGATGCTTCAGGAAAAGCATGCTCAGAACAAAAATACAAAAATAGGAGGGTGGTTTTTGTTCCTATTATTCCAATTGAAGAGAAAATGACACTTTTGTTGAAGTGTGGCAAAGTCATGTATTCTTCTGTTGTGTGTCATCTTTTACAGACAGAAAAAGCACAATTCCCCTTGTAATTAGTTACTACCCCCAAAGACCAGAGGAGAACTAGAGCTGGACACCTTCAAAGAGACACTGCTAGAACTTGAGGGCAGAGCCTATTTCTCCTACCTTTGCTCTCAGAAATGGCTGAAGCATTTTGGCTGAAACTTTAAAAAAAAAAAAAGGCATAAAATACAGAAAATAAGGATTGAGGAAGGAAACTGGCACTGAAAAAAAATAAACCCCGAGTTTAAATTTTACATTATAAGTAAACTGCAGACAGTTTTATGGTAGGAAGGACTGAGAAATCTCAATTTATAGGAAATTCTATCAATGACATAAAAATAGGTACTTTTTGAGGGAAGACAATCTAGAATTCCTGTTAAATAAACTCATTGTAACAGACTAAACTAGAGCTAAAATGTGTTTGTTGAGCTTTCCTGTGAGTCAGAAGATTGCCACATTCTTTTATGTGATGTTTTGATGCTTGACTTGCTTACAGCAAAAACTACAGGTGCTCTGATTTCAGCATACAAGGTCAGTCATGGCTGAAGATAGTAGGGGATTATAGAAGCTTTCACAGGATTTAGGGGCAAAAACAATCCTTACTTTGTGCATTACTCAGTACATATCTGGCATATAAATGTTAATTGATTATACACTAGATTTAATGTAGACAAAATGTGACCTCTGATGTTTCTGGGTGAAATGCTTCTATTTTCTTGAACAAATTCCATTGCAACTGTACAGGTGCACACTGTGTCCTGTGTATTACCCACGTTTGTCAGCTGTAGGACTTGTCTTGACAAGACAGTAACCATCAGTTCCCTGTTGGTAATGTTTCCTTCGTGAAGCACTAACGTGAAATGCTCCAAAACTTTAAATTCATAGTTGGATCAAAACTTGAAAATAACAGTGAGAGCAGAGTGTGAATCATGGGCTGACTTCGCAGCAGTTTATTTTTGTGCTGCCTGAGTGCTGCTGACCAGTGGCATTTGGTGACCTCACCACAAGGTGACTGAGGTCAATGCTTGTTAAAGAAGGAGTTTCAGAGTGTGAGGCTGAAGACCAGTTTGGGAAATGAGTGCTTCACAGCATGACCTCAGCAGAGCACAACAGACATATCCCAAAGCACAAGAAACTTTAACCTCCCAAGCCTTGGATTCACACAGCTGAACACCATCTTTGGGGTGCTGCAGCACATGGAAGGAGCACATTTCTCAGTTCCCCATCTCAACTGAAATGTCAATAAAAGTGTGACTTCTAAATCATTACAACTGTGATATGTAGATGTAGCAACTCAGAAAACAACATTTAAAACAGATAAGCCAAGAGAACAGTTTGAAATTCTCAGTGGATGGAGAGGAAGGGTTTTGTGGGGGATAAATGCTCTGCTTATCTACTTGACTGAAAGACCAAGATTTAAATACTAAAGTTGTCAGCATTGTCTTGCTTTCTCCTTCAACAACATCGTCCTACCCAGGGCTTTGCTTTATCCCATGTTATGAGATTGGTTATGTCTTAAGCAATAGCTGTCCTCAAGGAAGGTGTGATCAAAAGGAAGATACTAAAATACTCATTGCTGAAACTAATTTGGTTTGTTTGGTTTCTGTTTGTATCTTACACCCTCAGATGCCAGTGAACCTGTGGAGAACTCGGGCAACGAAAGTTCATCCCATTCATCTGTGGAAGAAGGGGAAATTCAGGACAGCTCCTGATGGTTCTTTGAGAGGAAAGGGCAGAATGGGCATTTTGTATTTTTTTTATTTTTATTTTTTAAATATATATACAATTGATTTCTCAGAGGTTTGGTATGCCTTCCTTCACTAGAAACAGCACTTCCAAACTGTCTGCCTACTTTTGGGTTTAATAATGCATATTTAGGGTTGTAAATAAAGAGATGGGGAATTGCTTGTTCCAGAAAAAATGATATTCTTTTTTTTTCTTACTTAGTTTTATCTTTTTTAATGTGTTACAGGCAGGTCAAGCCATGGTGCAGGGCAGCATGTTGCTGTATGTTTCATCTTCTACCCTCATCTTCTAAATTGGAATGGGTTTTAAAATCAATAGAAAAAAAACTGGTAGTGGACTTCTAACCAATGCTTGTTATGCATCTCTTATTACCAGTTTACTTGTTGAAACCAGGGATTGTAAATATTTACTGAAATATCAACTAAATTTGCCTGCTTAAAAACAAACCATAAAGTCCTGTCCTGTATCATGTGATGACAATAGAAACACGTTGTTAACTTCTGAGAAAGTGTCTAGATCCCAGACCACTTCTTATTTGTATCCAAGTCCCCCATGTATTTGGGGTCCATCAAAGGATGTGAGCAGGGTGTGGGGTGGGGCAGGTGGGCCCCTCTGCACACTGACACAAGGCAGCTCTCAGGGCTCGGCGTAGGCGTTTGGGGTTAGGCTGCAAGGGTCTGGCTCAGGCAGCATTTGAAAAGGCTGAAGGATGTGATCACTTTGTTAAACAGCCTCATGAGGTTATTGCTGCCCTTGTTGTTCCCCTGGTCTGTTTGTCTCCTGCGAGAAGCTAGCTCCTTTATGACAAGACCTTGGTGGCATGGGGTGCACACAGAGCTTCCACAAGAAGCTTAGTTTTTCAATCACAGGTGTTCTTACTGCCAGTGCTGACACTGTAAGTAGAAAGACAACAGAAAGCAGTGAAGGAACTTGTTGAGGTCACAAGAGGCTGTGGCATCAGTGTGGAAGAGGGGTCAGGATTTCAGGCTAGGCTGCGGGGCACCAGACTGCCAGCTATTTGCCAGTCCTGCTGTGTGGAGAGCATTTTTGAAATATTAGAAGTTTGGGGTTTTTTCAAAACAAATTCCCATTAGAAAATTGTTCACTGTGACACCTAGCTGCTGAGGTTTGAAAGCATCAGACCTTGGTAGTAACTTACTGCTCTTTCTCACAGTGGTATGAAGTGTCCTTTCTCTTGTGTGTTTTGCAAACCCTGGTAAAAAAAGAAAGGTTTTCTTCTTGCCTGGCAGTAGCCACCTGTGCTCTATTTTATTTTTCAGTCATTGTTGGTCTTCTTCCCACCTCTTGTTTCAGTTTTGGTTTTTTAACCCTTTTTAGAGGACTGGGATTCCTAGCTATATAGGTGCTGCTGCTTTCATATTTTTTCAGTTCAGTGAAAGTGAATAAGCTTTTCCTAATCAGTGATTACCTCACGCTGACTTGGTAGCCACAAATTACATTAAACCAATCTTGAACTCATTCATAACACCAGTGGTAAAAGAGCAGAACAGCAAAACTGCCACAGTTGATTTGCCAGAAGATGTTTCATCTGGAGTGGAAGCATGGCATTGCTGCACAGATTCACAGCACAGGGTGGAAATGCGTCTGCTGCAAATGTCAGTGTTGATCTGCATGGGTGTGGGATTAGGCTTTGGCTGAGGAGCACTGCTTTGCAGTTTGCATTGCTTTCCTCTTGGAGGATTTTGTTAATTGTATGAAAGGGTTTGCCTTCATTTTTTTATTTTCTGATACAAATCTAGATTAAGATTCCTTGTGAGCCAAGTACAACCAGAATTTGTTTTCAAATGAAGATGCTGTTAGATCTTCAGATTTAAATCTTTTCCTACCTTAAAAGAAGGTTTTAAAAAATGAATGTGTGTTCTATGGTGATTACTAGAACTGAAATTTCTCAAAGCTGGGAATCATCTTCCAGAGTTCAATCAAACTGAGTAAAATGCCCTGGTAGCATTTGCCATTCATTACTGTTTACCTTTTTTTATTAAATTTTGATAAGGGTTACACAAGTTTGAACAGTGGTGATTCATCAAATGCAAGCAAAGAAAAATCCAAATACTTCTATTCAATTTTGCTGAACTTTTTCCAGTTTTGTTTATAAAAGTGAATCACAGTTATGGTCTCTGGCTAAAAGCACAGCCTTTCTGATGACAGGGGACCAGTACAGGCCCTGCAGCAGTGGCAGTTCTTCATAATAATAAGGTCACTAAGTTAATAATGGTTTCTGTTGGTGGTCTAGTGTTGGTTATCCTTGGTGGTCTAGTGGTTAGGATATGGGGCTCTCTGCTGCTGTGGCACAGTGTCAGTTCACTGTCAGGGAACAGTCTCTCTTCAGTGGTGCCCAGGAAGAGAACAAGGGACAATGGGCACACGCTGGAACACAGGAAGTTCCACCGAAACATAAGGAGAAAAGTATTTACCTTGTTCATTACCTCAAAACCCTTTTTCTGCTGAACCTGCTTTGTCAAAGAGGTTGGACTTGATGATCTCCAGAAGTCCCTCCCAACCCCTACCATTCTGTGACTCAGTGGCTAGACAGATGGGTTTTGTGGGCAGTTAAGGGTAGTTTTTAAATGCCTTTCTGTGTGACTTAACCCACAACGAGTACCGTGTGATAAACTGAAGAGAAAAATGCATCTTTAAAAATCTGCATTTTTAAATTTCTGATCAAGCACTTGAAATTGGAAGACACAGAGCTGATGCTGCCTGGAAGACTTTTGTCCATTTTGCAAACACTGCTGTAATCATATTCTAGGAGGATCCCTGCGGGCCTCGGCCTTGATTCAGCACAAACGATGCCTGTGAATGAAAACTCTGTGATGTTTGTTTTAATCTTCATCATTCAGCACCAGCCTGCGTCGAATGCTTGACTTTATGCCTACTACACTTACTCGTTTATTTCCCTCTATAAACTGCTTGTCACAGAAGGGACGAGCTATTTGTGTGTAGTGTTGTAATGGCATTTCTTGTGTTTAGACTTTCAAGCTTGAACCCTCACAGCTGTGCTTGAGCTGAAGGACCATCAGCTTACAAAGCAAAGAGTAAAGGCTCTTGTCCTGAATGACCACACTACTTAAAAAAAAATTAAGACCTTAATGAAGTCATCCCTTTCACAAGGACAAAAATAGAGCATAGCTAAGTGCACAGCAATAGCTGAGAGGGGGGAGTGAGTCAGCCTCGGTCAGAACTAAGAGAACTTGGTTCTCTTCCTTTTTTGTCCATCTCCTCAGGGGTGTGATGCAGCAGTTGTCGAATTGTCACAGGTAAAATGACATTCTGCTGGCGTAACAGCTTTCAGGGAACACATCTGAATTCTGGGTTTTACTGTGTTTTTCTCTGCATTACGAATTCCTGACCTGTAGAGGACCAGAGGATCATGCTGCACATTGTCTAGTTGGTGTGCTAGGTCTTAGGTGTGCTGGGCCAGTTTTTGATACTCAGGTCAAAGAGTGCAGTTTTAATTTGTCTTGGGAGTAACACCCTGTACCATGCAGAATGTGCACTCTAATCTTAAAGGGCAGAGCCATGTTGAAGTTGACTGTGGTGCTTGCTAGCAAATCCCACCTACATGCTGTGTGAGTGCAGCTGTGATTCAGACCTTGCCTTGCCAGATACAGCTGTTCTCTATTGACATCTGTAGGAACTGAGAATGTATAACACCTTGCAAGAGCAACCTTTCAAAGAGTAAATGCACAGCTGTGATGATAAAACTTCAGGCCGTATTTGGTCACAAACATTTAATTCTGCTTTCTTAAGCCCCACTCTCTCTTCCTGAAAACATTTATTCTTCCTCCCTCCAAAGGAAAAAATAATCTCGAATTTGTGTTTATGTTGTTGCTATGACATTCGGTTAAACTGTATGCAGATGCAGGTTCTGTTAATAAGAGAGAGAGAAAAAAATTAACTGTGTACTTCAGTGAACAAAGATTGCCCTGTGTTTGTATTAAGATGTTGCTATGGCAGTGCATATGGTTTTATTTGGTGGAAATTTGTGGCGAAATGGAAGTCACATGTATGCAAGACAAACAAGAAATGGCAGCAAAACCAACTCAAAATAAATACTGAAACTGAAAGGGAAGTTGCAGATAACATATAAAACCAGGGAAAAACAAGGACAGTTATTTCTCTGCCTGCCTGCCTGTGATTTGATAACAGAAATATGTTCCCGCTGGGTCTCGGTGACCTGTCGGACAGTGACTGAGCTCTGTTGATGCTTTTATTGCAAGGGCTTCTTTCCCTGTTTGGCTCTGTGCATTGTAACATTTTTTATTGTTTTGGAAGCAAGAGTTCCACTGGCTTGGCCTTATTTCACCACTGCTAACTTTTCCTGCCCAGAAGCATTTCCAGGCTGTCTTACTGTAGTAGGCTTTTTGGCAGGAATGATCAATAGAGTGGTAAAATATGGAAAGCCACTAGAGCCTTGCCTACCTCTGGGGCACAGGGAAGGCTTTGTGGACTTGCTGACTCCTATGAGTGATAGAAACAGTGCATTTTATTTTATTTTTTTTACTAGTGCTATAGTCCTCATTTATCATAGGATCATAGAATGTTTAGGGCTGGAAGGGACCTCCAAAGGTCATCTAGTCCAGCCCCCCTGCAGTGAGCTAATCCTTTTGCATTGGCCTTCTTGTTGCATCAGTAGAGCTGTTTGTTGACAGATCAGAGCGCGTTAAAAATAATCTGCCAAAGATTCAAGGATAGAAATGAGAGGGGAGAGAGAGTCTTGATTGAGAGAACAGATTAACCCACTGGGAGCTGGCTGGTTCCTGTGTATTTCCAGCTGGTGGAGAAAGCAAAATTGGTCACATAGCCACTTTCTTCCTATCATTCCTGTTCTCCTTCAGGAGGAAGAAGTGACCATGAAAGCTGCTGTTGCTTTTCCACTCCTTGCTTCCAGGTTTTCTGCTGAATTGTACTGTAGCACCAGAACTTGTCCATTTTGCCAAGAGTGCCAGCTGGGAGTAGAGATAAGCCCAAGTGAGATAAAAATTGAGTTCATGAATGAGATCTAGATATTAAGGAAAACCAACAAAAAGTGTCATTTAAAAGCTCACATGAGAAGTCCTCATTGCTTTCATATCTAAACTCTTAGTGGCATCTCTTTGTTGACCTTTTTTTCCCAACCTTTACTTCTAGCTGTGCTCCGGCAACAGTATTGGTTTTAATGGGATTGCATCACCACAGCCTGAGTATCTGCTTCTGTAGAGTAAAATATATTTTCCTGTTTTAAGTTCTCATTAGTAGTCTTGCTGGTTTTACAGCCATGGTGTCTTGATGTCTGACTTTGTCAAACATGAACTAATTAGGATCTAACCTCATCAGTTTAAGATGCTGAAGGAAATCAGTAGTTTCAGAGAAACTGGTGTCTTTGACTCGACCAATACCCAGGACTTCTTTTGATCTGTTCTTTAGTGTTCTTAAAATATTGCTTAACTGCTGACTGTTTGACTGGTGTTTATTATAGTGGAGTCCATTCTTACTGGAACTGTATTCATCATGAGGTTAAGTTGTTATGTATATGTCCTAGCTAGATTACCATGGGGGCAAATCTGGGCACCCTGCTTCTGACTTCCTTCTGTCTAGTCAACAAAGACCCTACAAAATCCTGTGTAATCTTCCTGGATGCTTGCTGCATTCCAGCTTGTATGTGGTTTGTACCTCAGGATAGATGAAGTTGCTTATGCAAATGTTGCCTTGGAACCTTTCAGGATCTTCTCCAATGTAAATTGTGTACGTAGAAGTCATAGCTCTGTAGTTTTTCTGGGGAAAAAAAATCATAGCCTACTGGATACCATCTATTCAGTTTCTTAGTGTTTGTTCTTTACAGGATAGTACAGACAGATGCTTATGGTATAACTTTGTTGGTCGAAGGCTTCTACAGGTTTTGTAGCTTCTGGACACCAAGTGTCACTGCAGTTCAATGCAGTTCAGCTGTTTGTGAGTTGAAATGCATTTCTCAGTATCTCCAAAGCTAATTGTATGTTACTGCTTTCACCAGGGCAACTGCCCACTTCTATTTGCTATTTTATACATGGCTCCGTAATGTGGAGAGAAAATAAAAAGGTAGAAATAGGGACATGTCTACATGAAGAACTAGGCTTGGAGCAAAGCAGCCAGTGACACTATGTGTGCCACCCTGCCTTTGCATGTGCTGCAAGCTGAGCGCTCGGGGCAGTGCGTGGAAATAGTTCTACTGATTAAACAGGAGCAAACTGAAATGTGCACGTTCATCGAAGTGGTTTCTGCAGGAGCAGCTCGAAGGGCAAGCATCTGGCAAGAGCGAGCCTCTGGTGTGACACATTTAACTGCTTCTGGGTAGGTAGGTTTCATTTCCAACCCCACTGCAAACTTGATTGTTTCAGATGTGGCAGGGATTCATGCAGCCTCGGTGGACTGTGAGCACTGGAAGTCCTTCCACAGCAATCTCACTGATCAGTGTCTCTACCCCAGCCCACCAGCTTCCCTCCAGCAACAGGGAGATGGGCCTGATTCCCAGAAGGCATCCACTGGAGGGTCAGGCAGCCCACTGCTTTGCATTTGTATGTGGAGTGTAGAGATTCTATTGGCTCAGCTCAGCAAGGGTTAATTAATAGCTTGGCTGTCCCACTGCTGGTAAGGTGTTTGTTCTTCCTGGTCTGCTGCTCATTCAGGAGAGTGAGGTAGCAGCATCCCAAGAGAGGATTTAATGATCATGGAAGTTTGTTTTCTTCGTAGTCCTGCTTATATTTTGTTTCCTGTGATGCAGCACTTGAAGCAGAAACTTTATCTTTGCTGTGTTACCTTCCCTAATAGAGAAGATTTTATATGTAACCCAGGCTGAGCACAGTGCCCACTGGGAACAGGGCTCTCCTGGGGTCTGCCCAGCTTGGAAGAGCTCCACATGGCACTGGTGGCTTTATTTGCAGGGTTGGAATGGCTGGATGGCCTGGCATTGACGTGCTGCTTCTTTGCCTGCACGTGGTCTGTTACCTTCATAAGTCCTCATATTGTAATACTCATCTTGAAGAAGGATATTGGTTTAATTTTTAACCAAGAAATAAAACTGTAGTTGTGCTCATTAACCTTACCTGTAAGCTCTGCCAATTGCACTTAGAGGAAGCTCTGCTTTTATGATTTATATTTTCATTGCCTGTGATTAAGGGGTTTGAGGTTTTTCTGCTGGAACAACAGAGAATATAAAGATTTCAAAGCAAGTGCAAAGTTGAGGCACAAAAAGTGACTGATTCCTTTTACAGTATTGACAATTGTGAGTTTTTGTAGTCCTGCCATGTAATTGTGAAATGCAAATGCAAAAAGGGAAGAGAGGGCTGTATGGATGATGATCAGTTGGTGGGAGATCTCAGCTCTGGAAGACAAGCAGTTCATCTTAGTGAGGTTTATTCCCTCTTTATAGTGGGATAATTTATTTAATTTTGTTTATTTAATCTTTATATTTGCATGATCTGCTCCTGCAGCCCTTACTCTCCCAACAGTACATTTTTTGGGTGAGCAGATTACAGAACAACCCCTCTACTTGATGCAACATAGAAAGCCCAAGGTACAGGCTGTAAAATCCATGGCCTGGCCAGGGCCACACTTCAGGCAGTGACTGTTTGTATATGGTGTGTGTGTTACAGACATGCAGTGTACATGTCTCATACAGCTACACCTATTTGTAATTCTTCAGAGAACTGCTGCCTTGATCTGGAGATGGGTGTCAGAGGATAGTGAGAAACGAGCAGTGTCTTCCTCTCTCCACACAGTAACCCAAGGTGTAAACCTGGTGGTTCCTCGGTGACTGATGTAGTGTTCAGTGCTAGATAGAAGTAGAAGCCAAACAAAAAGTGCTTTGCTGCACTTTATATTTCTAGTGTCAAGAAATACTGTACAGACAAGTTTAAATACAGCTGAGACTGGTGGCCAGGTGATGAATTCCAAACCAGCTCAAGTTTTTGGTGCCTTCAGGGAGAAACTTTACTGAGGAAGAGAGATGGCTGTAGTTTCTCAGGCAAAGCAGTAGCTGCCAGAGATGAGCTTCTGAGATATTTGGCCATTTCTTTTACTGAAATATTTATGCTTTATTCATAAAACGTTCACCTTCACCCCTTCTGCACCTATGTGATATCCCTTCACACTTCTAAAACCTCAAAAATCAGTCTGGCTTATGAGAAGTAGCTTTCTTAGTAAAGTCTATGGGAGGATATTTTACCAGAGAACTAACCAGTCACATGGAGGAGAAAAAAACCCCAACCTGTTGCAGTTTCCTTTCAGTCTTCCCTGTAGCACAGCTCTGTGCTATCCACAGCAGGACAAATGTGTGACAGTGTTTTCTCAGATCCTACTCTAGTTAATTTTTTTTTTTAATGTCATTTTCTGACCCTGTGCCAGCTTAGGACTCCCTCTGTTAGCCAGATGTCATCTGTGTCCCACTGTAGAAAGAATGTCATTACATATTTAAAAAGTGGGAAGGGGAGGTGAATTAAAAAAAAAAAAAAAAAAAGTAGCTGCTTTGCCTTTTACTCGATTGGAGAAGTACTTGAAATTCCTCACATTCTTCTCCTGTTAACAGAATGTTTACTTTTCATCACTGGGTTATTAGGATTAACAAAAGTCATTGCTTCAAGATAATCTAATTTGAATTTAGTGAAAGCAAACTGCCTCCTGTAGACTGTAGTAAACATTCTTCTGCCACAGAACTGTATTAATTTGCAAAAAGCAGCCACCAAAAAAATGTGAGACCTGAGACTACTTCCACTCCTCTGTTCAGCACCCTGGTGCATGTGGTGCATCCTAATGAAGTACCTTATGGTGCACATTCCAGGACTCACTGAATAATCTGACAGTCTAATTAACATTGCAGTCTATCAAACGTTTGCTTTCAGTGCAAAGATTTTTTTCTGTATATACTTTTCTAGAGCATGTGGTGAGCAGACTGCCTACAGCACTCCAAATACTGCATTTGCCCCAAGAATTAGACTGAAGCTTTCTAGTTCAGGGCTGCAGCTATCAGTAAAGCTGGGCTTAATTTGCAGAGAATCTAAACTTTTCCAAATTCAGATTTTTCACAGACAGTTTGCAGTTGTTGCACTTAAGTCTTTTGCCTCTCAGGATGCTCTACTAAGCGAAGTTAGGTAAATATTTCTTTATTAAATGATTAATTCCATAAATAAATTCTTTTAATTCATTGAATATAAAATTAAAATCATTTACAACTTATTCCAGTATTACAGGGGCTGGAAGGGGGTAAAAAAAAAAAAAAGAACAAAACCAAAGCAACTCAAAAGAAACACACACACACACACAAAAAAAGCTACAGTTTGATAAATAAAATACTCAGCTTTAAAACAACTGATTTCTGTTTGCCATTAAACTACAGTTGGTACATAATAGCTGCCAGTGTGAACACCCCACAAGTGCCCACCTCAGGAAGGAATGTAGCTTCCAACTTGGTTGGGAAAGGGTGGGAGAAGATGGAGGGAGGGGGAGAAGCATAATGTTAAACTGAACAGGATAGAAAAGAAGTTTTCATAACCGGAACAAAAACATTTATCTGCTCACGTACAAACAGAAAACAGTAATTAGGTAAGGTGCTCCAAAAAGAAGCAGTAAGGTTGCTCCAATACTATGAAGCTTTAAGTAGGCTTTAAATCTCTGTTGCATTAGTGTCCAGTTGCACAGTGCACTCTTAAAACATCTCAATGTTGCCCTCAACTGGGCAAGGCACCATTTCTGTAAAAGGTCCTTTCTCCAGGGCTGGTTACTTCAAAATTCTGTTCAACATCCCACCCCTCAGATAACTTAGTCCCTGAATTTGTGGATGTCATTGACCAGCCTGTAGTAGGGATAAGCTTCGTTGGCGTGCGGGCAGTTGTAGTTGCATCGGCAGGACTGGATCATCATCACACTCTTGGTGAAGGTTTCTCCATCGTCGCAGCGGAATCGAATCCTGACAGTCCTGGTCTGCTGGGGTGTGCAGCACCTGCCATCCACACAGGAGCCACAGTACTTGGGCCGGTACTTCTTCACACTGGAACATCCAGCATAAGTGAACTTCACTGGGGATGGGGACTTCTTAGTCTTGGTACATTTTTTTCCCTTCTGTAAAGGAAAGGTAATATTATTAGCAGGAGATTCTTCTCCAGCTTCTACCCTCTACCCAAAGCAGTCTGGAAAGCAGAGAAGCACCAGAAGAGTCTGTACTTACCTTTAGGGAGGTATAGCTAGGCTGGCCACATGGCCTCACTTCACATATCCTGGTCTCTTTGATGAGCTTGCAGTCAGGATTGTCATTGGTAACCCTTGTAGAGATGCCAGTTCCACACGTCTTTGAGCACTGGGACCAGGAGGTTGTCTGCACGATGCATTTGGGATTCTCAAAAGCTCGGCTTTGTGGCTCAGATCCAAAAACTGGAAAAGAAAAAAAAAAAGGAGGGCTTAGCTTAAAATGTATCCCTTGCTGGGTTTCTTTCTACAGGGGTCTAAGAAGTTGTGTAGCCATCCTCCAACCTCCTCCCCTTCGCTGTCATTGACACATGGATCAGCCCATACTCACCAGGTAGCATCTTCAGGCCTCCCTTCACAATGGCAATTAGCTCATTGTTCCTGGTCAGTTCCCCTTCGGAATCATCCAGACCAAACTCTTTGCTGAAGAAGCCTTCCAGCTCCTCCAGCGCGTCCTTGCTTTCGTCGCAGACCCACTCTTCGCAGCACTGCCCAGGGACTTTGACCAGCCTGGGGCTGGGGCAGCCCAGGTTCGGAAGCGAGAGCTCCTGCGGGCAGAGCGGGATGCAGCCCACAGCTCCATCTATGCACGTACACTGGTGTTTACAGTTCGGCTGGAAGCTTTCGCCGTTCTGGTAGATTTTGGAGTTGTATTCACATGGTCTCCCCTCGGACTGCGCTGCAGAGATCAACAGAGAGGGAAAGGAGGGAGTCAGCGGCGGGGCTCGCTCTTTCAAGCGCAGGTCTGTTAAATTCAATTTACGGTGGAGCTCCCGACAATCCCCCGGAGACGCGGGGCCAGAACAATAAGTTAGTCAGGAATCACTTTTCCTTATGTGCGTTTAGCGGAGCCCAGACATACTGAATCGCATTCCAGACTGCTGAAGTCATGTTCTTTTCTGCCAAGCTACCAACAACAAAGCATAACCATACATGGACTCGAAATTACTAAACTTCGGCACTACGGGGACCAGGGTTAGGCTTTGTTTTTTCTTCCCTTTCTCCCGGGGGAGGCGGAGGACGAGCCGCTTACCTCTGCAGATGCCCTTCAGCGCGGCGGGGCTGGCGCCGAAGTTGCACTCGAGCCCCTTGGTGTGGTCGCAGGGCTGCGTCCGGCTGCAGTCCTCGTTCAGCTGCTTGGCGCAGACCTTGCAGCAGCCGCAGCCGTCCGGCACCAGCCCCACGCCCGGGGCGCACTGCGGAGCGGCGGCCGGACACTGGCAGACGGCGGGGCAGGGTGAGCCCAGAGCCTGGGGAGCGGAGCGGTGGCCGGTGAGTGCCGAAAGCGGAGCGAGAGCCGCCCGCCCGCCTCCCCCCCACCCTCAAGACGAGGGCCGTGGCACTTACC